>APFE031532966.1:53752-66431 GCA_000404065.3 Pinus taeda
GAGTCTCTATCCTTTATATATGACTCATACATGCAATACCACGGGCCAATACCGTGGGTTTTATTAATACCATCTATCTAATACTACCGCCCATTTGCAACTAACTGTGGTCCCTTCATTACTTGCGGGTTAACCACTTACAAATATTAATATGGGCTTTATTGACTCTTGACTATGACGTGATCCCATGACATGAATAAGGGGGTTAGGGTGGGACCCTAACATTTCCAATGCTTATCATGATGCAATTCCAGTTTCTCAATGACGCTACTAATGCAATATTTTTTCTTAAGTAAACTAGAATGACGTTCTCCTTTTCATAAAATGAAAAATGAATCTTTCACATGGAGCGTTTTTAATGAAAATTTCACAATTCTGAACAAGCAAGCATCGATCAAGTCCAAAGAATGATAAATGAAACTACAAGCAAATTATTCCTTGAACCAAACAAACCAAACACAGAAATGCTTTAGTCGACAAACCAAGCAATGTAATCTATGCTCGAAAGGAGAAAATAGACATTCGGAATAAGAGTACAAATGAGACTCTTTCACTCATTCAATTGAAAATGAAGCAATGAAGATGTTCAGACTGAAAGATGGTTTAAGTGAAGCAGCAAATCAGAAACTTGACACAATGAGTAAACAAACAAATGAACGGTAATTGACCTAGATGTCCTAGGGTCATATAAACCATCCAAAAAACTCAGAATATCAAGCAATGAAACTTCAAGCCAATCAATCAATCAAACGTAGCAAACCTTGCAAACAAAACATCCTAGTCATCTTAGTTCATAGGGAGAATAGACGCAGATAAGCCAAGAAGCAGAATCTAGGATGGAAAGACACACTGGCATATGGTTTAAAAGAAGCCTTGATTTCAACCTACAGGAATCGACATGACTGTCTAACTATCAACAAGTGCCATAAGGGGTTGTGGCGCGACTGTTCAAGCAGAACTAACGCTGGTCGACACTACTGTCAACAAAATAACAACACTGATCGAGGGATTCAAAGAAAAATAATTTTTTTCTCAAACCACAGACAGGCTAGCCACTCTAAATTCAAAATCATAGACTACAGATAATGTAAAATTCAGAAAACAAAGGAGAAATGGTGGTACAAAAAAATTTGTCACAAACCACGAGATGAAGAACAATCCAAAGAGAGGGATATTTCCCCAGCGGAGTCACCAATTTTTGGTGTAGGAAGATTCTCTTTGCGGACAGAGATAATTCCTATAGTCCAGGGGAGAGGGTCTAGCCACAAACAAGACAATCTAACATAAGTTTCCTTAGATCGAGAATGGATAAAATCATATCCCTTGTATTGTTTATCCTTGTTCGATGATGTCCTTGTTTTCTTGCTCCTGTGATCATCTCCTTACTTGTTAATCAAACATCTGAAACAAATAAGCAAGAAACCAGTGCACACATGATAACATATAATAAAGTGCAATCTACTTAAGAGGCTAAGGGGTCTTAAGCTACCAAATACAATATTGCAATTGATACAGGAAACAAAATATCAGTTGTATTATTATGACAAAAAGGAAAGTACAACCTTTGCCTTGGCGTTGCAGGTTTCCTTCGATGGGTCCGGATCCCAAGCATCACTCTAACATCTCCTAAAACACATCAATCATGGGGATTTAAGGTCTCTTTATCCTCCTTCACACCAAAGCATTCTACAAGCTATTCTCCCTTTAACAAGCTCTTAAAAAGCATAAACTGAGAACTAAGACTAGCAAGCTCTCCAATCTTCCAAGCTAAATCCAAGCTACATCCAAAATCTAGCAGAGGTTGGAATAACGGGGGATTATATAGGCATGAGAGAGGGGGTATGGTTCTTCTTATGATGGGAAGAAGCCTTATCCCTTGGGTTATTTCCTTCTTAATAGGGTAAAGGAGCCTAAACAGTCTCTTTCAGCTCTATCTCGACTAACCATTTACTAGACCTCCGCCCACGAAGCTTCTAGATCTGGAAGCTTCGATTCCATTTTAAAAAAAATTACAGAAGAGGATTGGTGTGGGTAATCAAGGGATAACAACGCTGATTGGCGTGGGGCTCAATTTTATTCTCATCAAATCGGCATGGGGAAGAAACTGAGGGATAACATTGGCCTTTAAAACTAGGTTTAAAGGAAGTATCTTTGGAAATGATGTAAAGGGAAAATGCTTTGCAGATGGAAAGTGACTTAGAGAGATGTTCTTCATGATAGGGAAGTACACAGGGTTCACTGTAGAGGTCCTCTAGGATCATGGAACAGGGAGTACAACGACAATGGAAATTTTTTGTGTAGCACTACACAATTACATCTAGGATGAGATGGAGTTCATGGAAATCTCCTTGCTCGGCATGGCATACCAATACATTGTCAAGATTGAGCCGAAGTTTAAGCAAAAGAAGCAAGACTTTAGATATGTGAATCCAAGGCAAGGAAAAGGCGCCCCCAAACCACAAAGAAAAGGCCAAGGCCAAGGCAGGGCAACCAAGGACAACCTGCTGAAGTCGTAAGCAAAGAACAACACCACGAAGAGAAAGAAAGACACGGTAAAATGTTGTGAGTTCCATAAGAGCTCCACTCATAACACAAGTGAGTGCTAGGCCAAGCAGTCACTGGTGGATGAGTTGAAGTCTTTCGATTCAGACACATGTTCTGACTCTTAGTCAGAACCTGACAAGTGGAATGACAAAGGTAAGCATATCATTGACGTAGATCCTAGTGCATTGTGGCCACCACCAAGATCCAGAAGAATGAGCCTGAAGATCCAGAGGAGGGGGAACACCTCTTTCACTCACAAATGTGGGTGAAGGGTTCTTTGTTGCAGTTCATTTCGATAGCAGGAGCCAAAAGAACCTCATTTTAGTAGAGGTTGTGAAGTGGCTGAGCCTACTAATTACAAGATATCTGCATCCGTACACCATCGAGTGGCTTCTTGAAGGACGAAATCTCTGCGCCAGCATGCAGTGTCACCTTCCCTACATAATCAAGCACTTCACGGATGAGGTACTGTGTGATGTTGCTCCTCTTCAATTTTGTGACGTATTATTAGGACAACCATACTTGTGGAAGTGACACATTGTATATGTCTAGACCTCGCTTTGTGATTATTACTTTGGGTAATAAGTTGCACAAGATATCAGAAGTAGCCTCGCCTACTACCTGTTATCACTCAGAATTTTTCCCTAGAAGTTATCTAAAGAAGGAATCACCTGAGGTAACCACAAACCAATCTTTTAGGCTTAGGTTCTAGCCAACCTAAGTCCAGAGAGGGCTCTCTCTTTATGATTAAGCTTTGTTTTTATTAGATTTTAGGCTAGTTCTTAGTGTTCATGGGGTTTTGATTTTTGGATTGAAGGTTGGGTGGTGGAATTCTGAGAATATATGGATAGAGCTAGGTCTTCAAGCCATTGGCCTATGGAGTCAATCAATGGATAGCATAACTAGGCCAGATCATTTAAGGGAATGTTCATAGGGAAGGCTAGCAAAGTGGAAGGCAAATCTTCAGGTCTGATAGATGAAATGCTTCTAACCAGGGTGAAAGGGCAACTAAGAATCCTTGGACCAGGATTAGAATGAATAAAAGAAGGTGATCATGAACAAAGGGCAATTAATAATCCTTTGCTATAGACCAGGGGAGAAACTACGAAAGCTAAGGAGTAATTAAGAATTCCCTAACTAAGATAGTTTAGTTGAAAACATTCAGAATGTAAAACAATCAAGACAGAGTGCATTTAAGCAATTTCGGAAATATCATTCCATGTTATACATTTAGATTTTAGAGAAACAAACAAGATTATGAAGAAACATAAAAGAAACAAAAATAAACATGAGAGAATACTTATTTGTATTTCGCTTACACAAGAATCCTGTAAAATATCTGATCTTTATTCCTTGATCTAGCAAGCCAATCCAATCATTGATACAATAGAATTTTGATTTGAGAGAAAAAGTTTATAGAAATGTCATGAAATCCACGCTACATACTTCGAAATGTGAAGTATTTATACAAAAAATAAGTACAAAATATCTCCTAACAATTTGAGATTTAATCTAGGGAATAAAATATCTTCATGCATGAAGATAGAGACAGATGTAAAAATGTTTCTTGTTGTCCCATTTTATTGTGGTGTTGCTGGATGTTTATGTCGAGTCTTAAGCCCTTTAAGCTGGCTAGTAGTTGTGATATTTTTTGCGTTGGAATCTTCTTTACCTTGATTTTTCACTGATACTCTTTGACCCTGCTTATCTATCTTTCACCCGTTTCACTTGGTTGCCTTCAAATTTACTGTGGTGAGTTTCTGATGTATCTTTTTTTAAAGTAATTCTGTCATTTTTTCCCACCATTCTACTTCAGGTAATCTCACCTTTAACATTCTCCTGTAAATTTCATCTGCCTTTGTGTACTTTGCAAAATTGGGTTTGGTGAGAAACAAATGTTTTACCTCATGTTCTAAGAAAAAGCGGTTCTCTAATGTATCATACAATGCTTTTCCAGTAGGCAAAGCTTTAATGCTTTAAGAGTTGGCTTGTTCCTTGGCCAACCTCCTTAGTGTATCACTATAGTCCAATTGGGTCATGAGTTTATCATTGATGACCATAGGACTGGGAAGGCCTTTGTCCCTAAAAAATTGAAATTTGGCCATAAATCTATCAATGGCCACCTACATGTTGTGGAGGTTCACCTATAGGTTCTTCTGGATCACGACCACTAAAGAAGAGAGGAGGGTGACTCAGTGATGTGGTGGGGGTGTTGGGTAAGAATTTTCCGGTATTGTTTCTATTCCTACGAGGCATGAAATGGAAGATTTTTGGTTGCTTTTGTTTTTTTTGTTTTGTTTTGTTTTTGTTTTTGTTTTTGTTTTTGTTTTGTTTTGTTTTTGTTTTGTTTTGTTTTTTTGTTTTTGTTTTCATTTTTGTTTTTGTTTTTTTTTTGCTTGTACCTGCAAAACTGAAAGAGATTGAATTTCAACTAACTAAAATCTATCTTGCTGAAATGAAAATGTGGAATTGAAATGAAAGCAGGAAAGGACTAATCTATTTTGCTGAAATGAAATTGCAGGAATGGAATGCTAGGCTACGCTTGCAAAATTGAAATTGCGGAATTGAAATGCTAGTCTAGGAAAGCAGGAAATGTCTAGTCCACTTTTGCGGAAATGAAATTGCAGAATGGAAATGAAATAAACTACTTAGTAGAAGGTTGTAGTAGGAAATAGAAGAAAAGCAGCAATCACAAATACTCTGACGCTTCCCCGGCAACGGCGCCAAAAAGAATGGTGGGCTCCAATATTGCAGCAATAACGCTACAACTCCTGGGACTCCCTTCTTTACTTTTATCAACCCGGTAGTTCGTAACAAACTTGGAAGCGACGGTGCTGTATGCACAAGTAATAGCTCTTGCCGCAACTGTCACTTGATCAGCTGGCACAAGTCCGCTAGGAGCTTAAGCCAACTTATATGAGCTCTGAGAAGAAGCTTTTTAACTGATGGATAGAAGCTAACTCAAAGGAAGCTAATATACTTGCGAAAAGAAACTTAGAAGCTGAAAGGAAATGCAAACCCTAGCAAACCCTAATTTTACCAGCTAGCCCTACTGATGCAAGAAAGAGGATGCAAGCTACTGGAAGAGATGCCTTTGACTTCTAGGAAGGTAAAATGCATGTGTCTAAGCTACTTCTATAGTAAAATCTGAAGAAAACATCTTTTTGTATTTTTGAATAAGTTGTCAGAATTATCATGCATGTGCTTTTCACTGGTTTTGACTATGCAGAGGTGGATTGGTGAGAGGAAATGCTTGCAGGAGGTCAAGAAGGTTCGGAGAGGGCATAAGGGGTACCTAGAACCCTTCTAGAGAGTTTCACAGAGTTTGGCTATCAAGAAACCGCTTTCGTGAGCTTCTACAGGAAGTCTGCAGGGGTTCTACAGGATGTTCTGGAATTTCTACAGGATGTTCTGTAATTTTCTACAGGATCTTCAGAAAGGGAATTTTGGAGGATGGATGGAGGAAGAAAGGTGAAGGAGTGGGTATGGAGGTGAGATAAGGGTGTGATGAGGTCCAGGACTTGGTGGATGGAGCTGAGGAGTGGCGAGGATGGTTGGATTTGTTCAAGGAGGGGTAGAGTAATGTTGCACAAAAATATGGGAATTTAGGGCAAAGCGAGCGAATGTGGCAAACATAAGGCAAGAATCTGGGTCAAGAGGATGGAGCAGGCAGGATTGATGGATTACAAGCAGATAAAGAAGTATTACAGGTGCTCTGCAAGTTATTTTTCAAACTGAACAAACAAAGACTTAGAAAATCAAGGACCTAATTACTTTGACCTAATATGACCTAGATAACAGCAAAGAAAATGAACAGATTTTTATTTGCAACGAAATCATGTGAAGTAATGATGCAACTAAGCAATCATGAACCTAAGCATGTAACCACAACTGATATCAACTTCAACAAATGAGAATCTAACACTAATAATTGCACGGTGAAGCAAAGACAATGTTTTTGGTGGCAGCAAGGTCACCTTGGTCCCAACTCATGATCCCACTGTGGGAGAGGTGAGATCCGAGGTGCCTGATAGCCCTTTTCTAAATATCTTCCCTATTAGTAACCTATCAAATCAATCTGAACATGAAAAGTCTTCTTAATCATCAACTATAATCTAGGTAACCAAGCAAGATTCTAATCTACTTAACAAAAATTATTTTGCAAAGACATAAAAAGCAAATAATAATACACAAAGGAAGCCTTGGCACTTGGGTTGGGACCAACCCCAAGAGCTACAGGCTCCTAAGAAAAACTCAGAACTGATGCCAAATAAATCTGCCTTCCATTACTCAAAAATAACCATGTCATAAGAAAGTTATACAACAACAGCTACAAAAATGAGCTGAGAAAAAAACAACACTTTCGTGCAAAATACAACAGTTCCAAAAGTAACCTACGAAGGCTGGAAGCCTTCCTATTTATGCACTACGAGGGTCTCCAACATCCCTCCTTAACTCAAGGGGCTCGACTGCTCAAACTACCAGTGGTCAGCCACTTTACACAAGACTGCTCGGCTGCCCTTCAGAATCCTTTTCGGTGGCCTGCTAAACTCCGAGATGAGGGTGGAGATTTCAAGGAAGGGGCCATTTAACGTAGGGGACACCCTTCCTACAAATCCTGAACCTTGTTCCTTCATGCTTGGCTGTCATCTGGCTCATAATTGCTTGGCCTTGGTCCAAAATTTGTCCAAAAATCTACATTAACGTGTTAGCCTCCTTGGTCAAGTGACTATCCTCATTCGTTCAACTAACATAAATATACTCAAAAAACATGCATAAACTATGAAAAATGGTGCATTGACGAAGAACAATTAGGCAAAATGAGCTCAATAAGTTACCCAATTCCAGGGCTCATCAAGTCCTATCCTCTACACCAAGCTCATGGAGCTCATGTATGTTCTTACTGTTTAGGAGATGGATGAGTCGATTTTCATCCTCAGGTTGGTCTCCTAATTCTTCCCTTACTTTCTGGATAACTTCAATGGATACCTTCACCAATTCAGTTTGCTCAAATATAACTTGAATTGATGGCCAAATATCATTGGCAGAGTCAACGATATTGGGTCCAGAGCATCTCTTTAGTCTGTCCTAGTGGCTTATGCAGTGTCAAATCTTTTTCTAGGACTTTGATTTTCTCACCCATCCTTAGGGATTTTTGTGTTTCTTCACTTTGCTGAATTTGGGCAAGTTTACAGTCAGTTTCTAAACTTGCCACTTTCTCCTTTAATCTTTTGAGATCTATATCTTGGATGGACATCTCTTCCATAGCTTTTACCAGTTCTACTATTTTTTGAGTTGAAGTGCTTGTTGTTGTAGTGGGTTCAGTTGTAATTGGCAGTGATGTGGTCTGTGGAACTGTTGGTGCCAATGATGCTGCCAATGTGGAAGGAACTGTTGTTGTCATTGTAGTAATGGCAATTGTGGAAGTTGTGGCTTGGTCACTTTTCTTGGACTGAATCAAAATGTCCAACTCCTTTGAGGGTGGCCAGTTTGACTAGCCCCCGATCCTCGTTCAATCCGAACCATTTTCACAGACATGCAGTTTCTAAAATATAGTTTATGTAATTGACGAATGAGTTTAGACACTTACCTGCGTGGCCATGGACGCGCTATGCAGACTTAGGGTCTTAGAACCATTGCCTCGCTTGCTGCTGCCTCGTGCACGGGTGTTAGAGCCCATTCTTTCATTTTTTGAAGCTGTATGCATGGCTTTGGAACCCGATCCTTCGGTTGGAAAAGCTGCATGCACAGGTTCTGTTTGGTTTCAGCTGTCGAGGATGTGTTCACGTCCAAGAGGAGCCTTTTTACATGTTCCCTGTGTTGATTTCAATTGTCCCTGCCTCCAAAGTATGTGTTCTAGAGGGATCAGCTGCTATAGGATTCCTGTAGGATGTATTGTAGCTGCTTCTCCTCCTGGGATGCAGGCTAAATGAGCAGGACCGTATTGCGGACAAGGACTGGATGCATTGATGAAGAGTCTAGATGGAGCTTGGACAGGTAGAGTATGCGAGACTTTGTTGCTGGACTTGTCACTTAAAAAATTTTGCTGCCATTCCGAGGAAAACACGGTTTCTTGTATGGCTGTGCAGAAACACATAACTAGGAGGGTGACAAAGGTGTAAAGAGATGGAAAAGGGTGCCATATGGTGAGGGGTTGAATAGAGGGGTGGCTACAGGCCTAACAAACTGATCCCAACCATTAGATTCCCTTTAAAAATGGAATTTGTCTCGTTCGAAGGTTCTACAGGGTGTTTCCTGTAGAAATACATAACTCCCTGTAGAAAGCCCAGAACTTCCTATAGAAAGCCTAGAACTTCCTGTAGAAGGCAGAATCTCGACCTGAATGTGATCAAATCCTAGGAAAGGCTAGTGGCCATGGAGGGAGTGTTTGAAGGGATGTCCTGGAGCCTGGTATAGACCCATATCCTCGTTTTGCGCGACCCTCCTTACTTGCAATGTATTCCCTGCAACCTGCAATTATTTCGCAGAGATTAGGCCTGTTTTTTTCTTTTTTTCTTTTTTCTTTCTCTTTTTTTTTTTTTGAGAGACAGCTAGGGCGCCTCCATGAGGTTTTCACCCTCGCTATCTGCCCTGGGCGCTTCGAAGAGGTTTTCACCCAAGTATTTTTTTTATTCCACTTTTTTATTTTTATTTTTCTAGAGATAGTTGGGGCACCTCCATGAGGTTTTCATCCTCACTGTCTGCCCTGGCCGCCTCAGAGAAGTTTTCACCCAAGGATATTTTTATTCCTTTTTTTTTTTTTGATGATGATCAAGGTGTGGGTGGAATAGAGGCAAGGTCCTGCTCCACTACCAGCACTGATTTGTCCAAAGTTTCAATGAACTCCTGCCTCGAAAGGGGTTTCCTGTAGATTTTCAATCAATGCCCATTGACGAGCCTGGGGATGGATTCTTCATCAATGGTCCTGATAAGGGCTGAACCATTGTCATTACATTTCTCCACTGTATATGGTCCTAACCATATTGTCCTCAGCTTCCCTTTGAAATCCTTGTATCTTGAGTCATACAGTAGCGCCCAATCTCCTGGCTGGAATTGCTTTTCATTAAGATGTCGGTCATGCCATATCTTCCTCTGGAGTTGAACTACTTCTGAGTGGAGGAGGGCCTGCATTATCTATTCATCTAATCCATTCAGCTGCAGTAATCGTTCATGTTGAGCATGGCTGAGATCTAAGTCCAACTGAGCTGCCACCCTCAATGTGTTGTACTCAAACTCTATGGACAACAAAGCTTTCTTCCCGTAGACCAGCTCATAAGGTGTGAAACCTATTGTAGTTTTCAAAGTGGTGTTGTAGGCCCAGGTGGCCTCAACTAGGTGATCTACCCAATCCTTTCTGCTGCTGCTCACCACCTTAGTGAAAATCTCTTCTAATGCTCTATTAGTGACTTCCACCTGCCCATTTGCTTGTGGATGATATGGGGTGGAAGTTCTGTGCTTGATCTTGTGATGAGCAAGCAGGTCCTCAATCAAGTTAGAGGTGAACTGGCTTCCTTGATCGGTGACTAACTCTGTTGGGTAGCCAAACTTGTAGAAGATATTTTCCCTTAAAAACTCAGCCACTTTTTCTTCTGTCGCTGCCTTGATTGCCTTTGTTTCTGCCCACTTTGTCAGGTAGTCGGTACACACAATGATGTAAGATCTTTGCTTTGAAGGAGGGTTGATAGGACCCACAAAATCCATTCCCCACTTCTCAAATGGCTCAAAGGTAACTTGAGGTTGGAGGAGAATTTCATCCCTTGGAGTCGGTTTCCCCATCCTCTGGCATCGGTCACACTGGTTGATGTATCTTCTGACATCTTGATGAAGAGTAGGCCAATAGTATCCTGCCTGTAGAATTTTGAAGGCAGTCCTTTTTGCTGCAAAGTGGCCTCCACAGGGTCCATCATGACAGGTTAGGAGGATGTGAAAGACTTTCTCCTCCCTAACACAACGCCTCAAGATCTGATCTGGGCCAAGTTTAAATAGTTTTCCCCCGATCCAAGTGAATGGGGCACTCTTCCTTACAATTTTGCTCTTCTTCTTTGAGGATAGATGCGGAGGGAACTGTGCTAAGACCAAGTAATTAGCTATATTAGCAAACCATGGAGAGAGTACTGATATAACAAATAGGTGTTCATCTAGCATCTAGTCATCCACTGTCCCTTCTTCACCTGCGGGCAAATCCAATCTAGACAGGAAGTCAGCAACAACATTTTCCTTACCTGGCTTGTCGACAATAGTCAAATCAAATTGCTACAACAAAAGTAACCATCTAATGATATGAGCATTTACATTAGGCTTATTCATTAAATATCTAATCGCAGCATGATCAGTGTGTACGAATGTTTGATAACCAGTGATGTAGTGTCTGAACTTGTTCAGGGAAATGGACTACAGCAGGAATCTTTCTCGTTACAATAAAGTTCATCTCCGCCTTAAGAGGTTTTGCTGACAAAGTATATGCATATAGTAGTTTCTTCCTACTTGTCCTAAGGCTGCCCTATTGCTTTGTTCGAGGCATCGGTGTGGATTTGGAAAGGTGGGGCCCAGTTGGACCTTCTAAGATCGGGGCGATACTAGCTTTTTTTTCAATTCATCTAGAGCTCTTGGCAGTCGTTAGTCCATTTAACTCAACCATCTTTCCCTAAGAGGCTAAACAATGGCGAGGCTAGCTTACTGAAATCTTTGATGAATCTTCTATAATATCCTGCCAAGCCTAGAAAACTCCGAACATCTCTGACCTTTTGAGGAGGTGGAACCTTTTGGATGATAGCGATCTTGTTAGGATCCACCTGTAATCCTTGCTGAGAAATTGTATGACCTAGCAAAGTCCCTTCAGTGATAAGGAATTCAAATTTTTCGGGACTGAGGGACAGGTTCATTTCAATACTCTTGGTTAAAACTTTTCCCAGATTAGTCAATGCTTCTTGGAAGTTGGACCCATAAGGAGTAAAGTCATCCATATAGATTTCCACTGACTCGTGAACTAGTTCAACAAATATGCTCAATACTGCTTTCTGGAAAGTGGAAGGAGTGTTGTACAGCCCAAAGGGAAGGACCCGGTAGGTAAAGGTAGAAGGTGGTCTTATCTTGGTCCTCCGGGCTGATTTGGATCTGATTATACCCGCTGAACCCATCTAGGAAAGAGAAGAACTTCTTCCCTGCCAGTCCATCCAACACTTGATCTATGAAGGGAAAAGGGAAATGGTCCTTCTTGGTGGCTTTGTTAAGTTCTCGGTAATCTACACAGATTCTCCACTTCCCATTTTTCTTAGGCACAAGCACCAGAGGTGAGACCCACTCACTGTCAGAGATGGGGTAGATGAATCCTGCATCCAACAATTTTTGCAATTTCTCTGACAATGTCTTTAAGGGTTGGATTCATTCTCCTCTGAGGCTTCCTGACTGGTTTACAATCCTCTTTAATGTAGATGTGATGGGTACAGACTGAAAGGTGGACTCCTTTCATCTCCTTATAGCTCCAAGCGAAAGCATCCAAATGATTGTTCAATAAGCTACACAGCTCCTTCTCCTGGGAGGGAGATAGGGAGGAGCTAATCTTTAAGGCTCTTTTGGGGCCAAATTCCACACCCTTAACTCTGGGAGATGTCAGATCAGTCACACAGAGGTCCACTAAAGCGCTGTCTTAGGTATCTTCCACCAACTCCGCTAATGACAATGCACCGGGAGGTGGGTTTTGAAGCAAATTCTCAATCAAGTCATCCTCGGTTTTAGGGCCTCCCTTGGTGGCTTCTACTGTGCACAAAGGTGCAGAGTATACCTTGTCCTCATCTCCCTCTTCCAACCAGAGTGGTAAGTCATGTTCCAGCAGAGGTTGGGCAGGAGGATAGAGGACTAGTTTCTTGGACATAGGCCCATTCTTGATGGTCATGCTTCCGGCTCGACAATTGATGTAAGCATCCGCAATAGCTAACCAAGGCCTTCCCAAAATGAGGGGGTATCCAGTGAGTTTTTCCTTTGGCTGAAGGACCAAGAAGTCCACAGGGTACTCCCAAGAGTCAACAGAGACCAGGACATCTTCCACAATCCCTTCGGGAGTCACGGTGGAGCGGTCTGCTAACTACAGTACCGTCGAGGTCTTCCTTAAGGAACTCTGAAGGTTGAGTTTAATCAT
>APFE031532966.1:69530-92271 GCA_000404065.3 Pinus taeda
GGAGGTGAGATAAGGGTGTGAGGAGGTCCAGGACTTGGTGGATGGAGCTGAGGAGTGGCGAGGATGGTTGGATTTGTTCAAGGAGGGGTAGAGCAATGTTGCACAAAAATATGGGAATTTAGGGAAAAGCGAGCGAATGTGGCAAACATAAGGCAAGAATCCGGGTCAAGAGGATGGAGCAGGCGGGATTGATGGATTACGGGCAGATAAACAAGTATTACAGGTGCCGTGAAAGTTATTTTTCAAACTGAACAAAAAAAGACTTGGAAAATCAAGGACCTAATTACTTTGACCTAATCTGACCAAGATAACAGCAAAGAAAATGAACAGAATTTTATTTGCAACGAAATCATGTGAAGTAACGATGAAACTAAGGAATCATGAACCTAAGCATGTAACCACAACTGATATCAACTTTGGCAAATGAGAATCTAACACTAATTATTGCATGGTGAAGCAAAGACAGTGTTTTTGGTGGCAGCAAGGTCACCTTGGTCCCAGCTCATGATCCCACAGAGGGAGAGGTGAGATCCGAGGTGCTTGATAGCCCTTTTCTGAAGATCTTCCCTGTTAGTAACCTATCAAATCAATCTGAACATAAAAAGCCTTCTTAATCATCAACTATGATCTAGGTAACCAAGCAAGATTCTAATCTACTTAACAAAAATTATTTTGCAAAGACATAAAAAGCAAATAACAATACACAAAGGAAGCCTTGGAAATTGGGTTGGGCCCAACCCCAAGAGCTACAGGCTCCTAAGAAAAACTCAGAACTGATGCCAAATAAATCTTCCTTCCATTACTCAAAGATAGCCATGTCACGAGAAAGTTATACAATAGCAGCTACAAAAATGAGCTGAGAAAATAACAGCACTTTCGTGTAAAATACAATAGTTCCAAAAGTAACATACGAAGATTGGAAGCCTTCCTATTTATGCACTACGAGGGTCTCCAATAGCCCTCCTTAACTCAAGGGGCTCGGCTGCTCAAACTGCCAGTGATCAACCACTTTACACAACACTGCTCGGCTGCCCTTGGAAATCCTTTTCGGTGGCCTGCTAAACTCCGAACTGAGGGTGGACATTTCGAGGAAGGGGCCATTTAACATAGGGGACACCCTTCCTATGAATCCTCACCCCTGTTCCTTCATGCTTGGCTGTCATCTGGCTCATAATTGCTTGGCCTTGGTCCAAAATTTGTCCAAAAATCTGCATTAACAACGTGTTAGCCTCCTTGGTCAAGTGACTATCCTCATTCGTTCAACTAACATAAATATACTCAAAAAACATGCATAAACTATGAAAAATGGTGGATTGACGAAGAAAAATTAGGAAAAATGAGCCCAATAAGTTACCCAGTTCTGGGGCTCATCAATTATTATCCTCTACACCAAGCTCATGGAGCTCATGTCTGTTCTTACTGTTTAGGAGATGGATGAGTCGATTTTCATCCTCAGGTTGGTCTCCTAATTCTTCCCTTACTTTCTGGATAACTTCAGTGGCTACCTTCACCAATTCAGTTTTCTCAAATATAACTTGAATTGATGGCCAAATATCATTAACAGAGTCAATGATATTGGGCTCAGAGCATCTCTTTAGTTTGTCCTAGTGGCTTCTGCAATGTCAAATCTTTTTCTAGGACTTTGATTTTCTCACCCATCCTTAGGGATTTCTGTGTTTCTTCTCTTTGCTGAATTTGGGCAAGTTTACAGTCAATTTCTAAACTTGCCACTTTCTCCTTTAATCTTTTGAGCTCTATAGCTTGGATGGACATCTCTTCCATAGCTTTTACTAGTTCTACTATTTTTTTCAGTTGAAGTGCTTGCTGTTGTAGTGGGTTCAGTTGTAATTGGCTAGTGATGTGGCCGGTGGAGCTGTTGGTGCCAATGGTGCTGCCAATGTGGAAGGAACTATTGTTTTCATTGTAGGAATGGCAATTGTGGAAGTTGTGGCCTGGTCAGTTTGCTTGGACTGAATCAAAATATCCAACTCCTTTTCTGTTTCTTTAAGCTAATCATTGAGTTTTAGGACTAGGTCCATAAGCTCTTCATGTCGTTTTTGTGCTTCTAGGATTTCCATGGTTTGAGGGTGATACAGCTGAGGAATTTTGCGCTGCTTCTTCAGCACAACAATGTCATCATTCTTCTTTTTGATCAGTTTCTTTGTTGCTTTTACATCCTTGGGATCATGTCCCAATCCTATCACTAAGTCCTCTAAGGACTTGATTCTTGTATCTTTGGCCTGTGAAGAGGCCTTCCCCAACTAGAATTGAGCTGACATATTATTTAGAGAGCTTTGCAATTGGTGGGTTGCTATGGCTTTCCCTATCAATGTAGAATACATCATCTCACTTGTTTGTTTATGCAGCTCAATTTGGTGAATGGGATGAATATCCCTTTCTAGTACTTCAAAATCCACTCTTTTGAAATCTATTGCTACCCTTGGCTATTGAGTGGTCGGCTTAATGAAGGTCATTTTCATTTTCCCTTCTTTAACATCATAGGTTTACATAAGCCTTGTCTGATTGGTAGGGGTCATCTTCAAGTACTATGCATAGGTCTAGGCGTTCAGCCTCTCATTTATGGCCTTTATTTCTTTGTACCTTTCTTTGATGTCTTGGTCTTTGCCTGTTGGAATTTTGAAAGAGGATACCTCAACATTTTGCTGCCTTTCAAACATCTGAGTGTGTGATGTGGAAGGTTCTAAGATGCCTCCAGATGGAGTGGTATGCCTAATCCTGTCCCTTTCTGTGCTGGTAACCTCTGCTGTATCCTTTGTATATTCCTGTTCAGAGACAAGATTCATTCTTTGTCTCTTTTCCTGGCTTGTCTCTGCATAGGCTTGAGATGTTGTTCATTCTAAAGGAATGCCCCCTTCCCTGTTTCTCTTGAGGTTTTTCTCCTCATTTAGAGTAGTCTGTAAGACTGGGGGGTACTCATGGTGGCCTCCGATTTATCTGTTTTCTGTGATTGCTCTGGTAAGTCTAATTGGTCTGGTGCTTCTGATTCTGCTTGTACTTCTGATTCTTCTTGGACCTACAGGAAAGAGTCCTCATTAAGTTGTTTCTCTAGATCAATTAAAGTATTTTCCACAACAAATTCAGTGATTTCCCTATCTTCTAAAGTGTTTTCTACCCATTCTAGTTGGTTGGCATACTTTTCTATTTCAGGGATATGGTGATGAGCGTAGGGAGCCATCTTGTTTTTTTGTCTTCTGTTGTAGATGAAATCCAAGGGATCATACCTCCATATGAAGCTCGATTTTAGATTTAAACTTTGAAGGATTTGGTCTGCCTCCTTTCCAGCTTCTCGGCTATTACAAATAAAGGGACCTAATTGGTATTTTATCCTGAGTTGGGCCTTCTTTTTGGCTCTGACAAAGTGTACCTCATCTGAATTGATTGTCTGCCTATAGTACTCTAGAGAAAATAACCTCATTGGGAGGTATTTGGGTAGTTTATATGGGGCCAGCTCACAACCACAAATTCTAATCTCAGTGTGGTTTTGGTACAAGTACCAATCCCCTACTTTGGATTGTTTTGAGAACTGCAAGATCCTCCTTATGTCTGAACTGATTCTTGGAGGAGGGCTGCCTATTAGTATTGTCATAATGGGATGTACAAATAGGTCTATGAAGTTTGTATATGAATATGGGGAGCCATATTAATGGATCAATGGAGTCCAAAAAATTACTGACCTAGGGTGACCTTTTGTGTCAAGCTTCTGAAGAGTCAATGGGAACTTATCAGCTTGGTAGTCTAGAAAGAGGTGATACAAAACTGAGGAGTACTTGAAGACTCGCTCATTACTCATCCTAAGGAACTGGTCATGCATCCTATCAGCGATAAACTCGACATAACCATAAATAACAGTAGGAGGTTGTCTTGGAGTGTATATGGACATGAAAGCTAGGATGATCTCATCTATATGCTCACTAATGGTATAACATAGGACACTGGATATCATTGCTACAATGTCTTGGCCAAATGGGGAAAATATGGTATACACATATGGAGGAGGTTCTTTGGGAGTATACTTTTCTTATACAATGTAGGGTTGGATTATTTGGGCCAATCTTGGAAGGCTAAGCTTGGGAAATAGGTCCAATAGATCTCCAATGGAGAGAGGAGTCAAGTTTTGGCCAGGTTGAAGTTGTAGCATCTCATTTATTGATTCAGCAGTGATGGTGAAAAGTACAGTCTGGTTAGGGGATATCACTGCTCTTTGGCTGGGGATATAGTTTGCATGGCAGTAATGGACAATTTCTAGGAAAATGTGAACTTCAGGGAATTAGTACTTGGGAAAATTGGACTCCCAAAAACCAATTTTATCAGCATGGTTCATGTATTGGTCTCTGTATCAATAGTAGAGTTTGAGAGGGGATTCATGGACAGAGGTGTCCTTTATCTGGAAATCCTTGTCTGCTAGGGGGAGATGGTCTAGGTCTAGATGGGGAGTGGAAATAGGTCTAACATCCATGGAAATTGGGGCAACCATTCTCAGTTCTTGTGGATTTGAGAATGGGGGAGGTGATTTTTAGTTTTTTAGGGCAATGGTGGTTGAGTCAGAGTAAGCTTAAGTCACTTCAGTTTCTTTGATTAATTTTTTACTTTAACTAGCAAATTCGGTAACTGGTTTTGAAATTGAGAGGTTTTCCAGTGAATTATGGCTTAAATACCTGGAATTAAGGAGAATTGGCTCTGAACAGGGAAACTGGCAACTGTGAACGGTTGAAAAGGCTATGAGTAGGCTGGAGAGCAAATTGGGTGCTCTGTGGCGTCTTTAGGATGTAATTGGACGTAAGTTGACAAATGTTGCGTTCACAGGTGCGTGCATGGAGCTTTTAAGTTGAAAAAAGCACAAAACAAATAATTTGGGGCTTTTTGGCTTTATGCGCAAAAGTTAATTTTGGTGGGTATGGGTGAACAATGGTTATTTTTTGTGTAGCGGGGTGAATAGTGGCTTTTTTAGCGCGTAGTGGGTGGGAGGTAAGTGGTTTCCATCGCATCGCTTTTGGGTGCTCGGTGGTATTGGGGGGAGGTTGCCCGTTTCCATTCATTGAGCGACACGTAGCCACGGGGGCCCTGCGGAAAAAAACTCTTTTCGGGCGGGTAATGTTCGGATGTTGGGACCTGTCCGAAATGGATGTGGGCCGTTTGATGGGAAGGGGAGCGATCGTGTGGTGATTGGGCAGTGGGGGGGCCCGACGGGTAATTAAGTGTGGCAATTTTAAGTTAATGAGGGATTAAGGCGAGGTTAAGTCGTCAGGGTCATTAGGGGAGGGTTTAATTGGGTTTTAGACTAACTTAATCGTGGATTGATTAGTTAGTGGGTTTGGGTAGAAAATCATAGTTTATATAATTAAACTAGGGTAGGGTTAATTATTATTTGTGGGAGTTAAATATATACAGGAAACGAGTTTTTGTTTTGGATTTAATAAATAAATTAGTAATTAGTAAAGTGAGCGGAAAGGGGCACAATATCCTAAGTATATGATATTTCATGTTTTAATACTTTTCCGATATATAACATAAAAACTCAGGATATATTGTTTTTGATATGAAAATGATTTATGTGGGGGAATGAACACTTTTCCTAGGTAAAAGTAATTTAACCTTAGGAAAAGAGTATTATTAGGGAAAAGGAATGAATTGAAGGGGGAAATGAATGTTTATAAGGGGGTTTTAGTACTTATTGCTTATTAGTTATTGAGCCGAGGGTCCGATCCCTCCAAAAGTCAGATAAATGCTCTGAGCCTCTTTGACTTAGGGTTTTTAAGTACTTTGATCTTTATTGTGGGAAATTAGTTAAGTGAAAGGTGAAATGAATGAGGGAGGTTAATTACTTGACTTTGATATCCATCTGCATACTTGAGTGCCCATTCACATTTGAAATACATGTTGAAAGATGATAAATGTGCTTTTGTCTAGCCAATCATCATACATCTGCAACCTTTCTTCTACTTACCCATCTACTCATCCTACCATTTTTACTTCTCTTTATTAGGGTGCATTTGAGCTAGCAAACCATTATCAAACATTTTTCTTTTTGTTTACAAGAGTAAACTAACTAAATCTAACCTTATTACATCCAAGGGCTCAGATTAAACAATTGAGCTCCTTTTATTTACTCTACCTACCTAATTATCTGCCAAGATTAAACAGTTTGGTCAGATATTTGTTCTCTATCTATAGACATAAAATTGAAACATGAAATAACCAAGTTTAAACATTTTGAATATCATGGATTATGGCAAAGGTTACAAACTGCACACAATTATTTATTATGCACAAAAGGTAAAAAGTAGTGGCATTTTGACTTGCACACTTTCATGATCTTTTTCTTTTCTTGGGGTTCATATTTTTCATCTTTTTTTACCTTTTTATTCTTTTTTTCCTTTGATTATTCTTTTATGACATACCCTCTTTATATTTTTTTAATTTTTTGAAAATGGAAAACATTTGCAGAAAGCATAGGTATGTACATATTACAGGTTTAATCTCAGCCATTCAAAAATTATGACTCCTATTAGTATAGGAACCTAACACTACCATCTCTTTAATCACTGCAAAGTAATGTAATAAGATCATTTCCCAGACTAGGAAATTTGTTTTCCTTATGTTTCGCCCTCAGGCCAAGAATAAGGTTGTGGCCATGGCTTCCAGACAGGGCTCCTCTACACAACAACAACAGATGGACAAGGTGATGGAGTATAGGGACATTTTTGCCTCACCTACAGGGGTACCTCTGCATTGTCAGGTCAATCACTCCATCGATCTGACCCCAAGAACGCCACTATTTAATGGATTGATACATCAATGCTCTGTTTTGGAGAATGATGAGATCAAGATGCAGATTCAGGAGCTGTTACAGAAAGGGCACATCAAGCCAAGCTCATCACCCTATGGGAGCCCGATTGTATTGTTACAAAAGAAGGATGGGACTTGGAGACTCTGTATTAACTATTGGGCACTAGACAAGATCACTGTCTAGAATAGGTACCCAATCCCATGGATAGATGACCTTCTAGACCAACTCAAGGGGGGCAAATATTTTATTAATATTGACTTGAAGTCCGGTTATCACCAAGTGCTTATCGAACCCTCCAATGTGTGGAAGACTGCCTTCAAATCCAAGGAGGGCCTTTTCAAATGGTTGGTCACGCCTTTTGGGTTGTTGAATGCCCCTGAAAAATTCATGAGATTGATGGACGACGTTTTGTGACCCTTCACCAATGTATTTGTGGTGGTGTATTTAGATGAAATTTTGATCTTTAGCCAGAGTTGGGAAGAGTACCTCCACCATATTCGTCTGGTACTTCAAACCATGCGACAACATAAGTTGTGTTACAAGTTGGAGAAATGCTTTTGGCATGACCCAGGTTCAATATCTGGGGTACATCATTGATGAGTAGGGTATGCATGTGGAGCCAACCAAGATACAAGTCATTTGGGATTAGTTAGCCCCAACCACTCCAACAAAGCTCTGCAACTTTCTGGGTCTTGCTAATTTCTACTGCAGGTTTGTGTTGGGGTTCTCTCATATCACTTGGCCTTTAAGTCAAGTCACCGAGGGTGGAGCGAAAGCAAAATTTTTTTTTGGTCTAAAACCCAAAAGAAGGCATTTGTCAAGTTGAAGCATCGCCTTTTCTCCGCACCAATGCTCACATTACCAGACCTGCAGCAACCATTTGAGATTGAGACAAATGCCTCTGACTATGCTATTGGTGCAGTTCTTACTCAACAAAGGCATCCAATGGCTTACCATAGTAAGATACTTTCAGACATAGTCTAAAATTATCCCACTTACGACAAATAAATGTATTCCATGTCTAGGCCTACTATCAATGGAAGCATTACATTATGGGGAAGGAAACGATCATCCACACATACCACCAACCCTTGAAGTTCATACAAACACAAGGGAAGTTGCAGAATGATTGCCATCAGAAATGGTCCACCTACCTGTAACAGTCTCATTTGAACATTAAGTACAAGAAAGGAAAAACCAATAATGTTGCAGACTACCTCAGCTGACCACCAGTCATGGCGTTGATCACTGTGCTTGACTCCTGTGGGCACGAGACTTTGGGGTGGACACATCTTTACTAGAGCGATCCAAAATTCGACAACACATACCAGAAACTCCTGGAAGAGAAGCAAGTTCCAAAATTTCACCTTCAGGATGCACTGTTATGCCACCTAGGACACATTTGTGTTCCTTCAAGTGAGTGTGCAAAAATGAATTGGGAGGTGAACTATAGTTGGGTTGTTGGACATTTCGGAGTAGAGAAAACAATGGCGGTACTGCAAAAGTGTTTTTATTGGATGAAACTATGTCAGGATGTTGGGAAGTGCATTAGATCCTACACCACCTGGGCCATTTCCAAACCAACCATCAAGAAGCAAGGCTTATATACTCCTCTTCTTACTCCTAGTCAAGCTTGGAAATCTACCTCCATGGATTACATGTAGGACCTTCCTTCTAATAAGCATAACAACAATTGTGTTTTCATGGTCATCGACAGGTTCTCTAAGATGGCCATCAATGCGTCCTGCAAGAAGAGTATCACAGTAGAGGCCATTTGTAAGCTCTTCTTTGAGCGAGTGTGGGTACACTTTGGGATCCCATAGTCCATTGTCTCGGATCGAGATAGAAGATTCCTTGGTGAATTTTAGTTAAGTCTTTGGTTGATTCTGGATATAAAACTTATTAAGTCCACGACTTTCTATCCCATGGCCAAACAGAGGTTGTCAACAGGATGATCATACACATTTTTCACATATACAACTCGAAGCATCCACACACATGGGATCAAAGACTCCCATATGTCCAACAAAGCTACAACAGAGCTCTCCATAGCTCAACAGGCCACAATCCATTTCAAATAGGGCTGTGATTTCAACCATTATGTTCCATTGATGTGGCCATACCATTTGCAACTACTTAGGCAAATTCATCTCATGTTTAGTCTGATGCTAACAGGGCTAACAAATTCATTGAGCACATTCAACACATCCGCCAGTAGTTCCATGATATATTGGACAAACACAATACTAAGTAAAAGTAGCGCCGTGATCAACATCGAGTTCTGCACAAGTTCAAGGTGGATGACAAAGTTTGGCTACATTTTCAAAAGGAGCACTCGCTGGACCCCACTGCAAGATTTGTCCGATTTGATTTGGGCCATACACCATCATCAAGGTTGTAGGTGGCAATGCCTTTAAGCTCAACATCCCACCATTCCTTGATCTACACCTAGTGTTCAATTTAGACTGCCTTCGACCATACTTTCCACCATTGTTGGACACATATAAGCTCAACCCATACTGCATGGAACAAGCCACAAGTAATCATCTCATGGAAATGCAGATCAATAAAAATCACCAACATAGGATCTAGCTATATCGAGTTGTCAAATTAGGCCAACTCCTTCACCAGGGCAAGTGGTTCACCAAGGACTAGGTTCAACAGAAATTTCCTCACCTCATGAAGGCTCTGCACGTAATAAGGACCATTGCTTCCTAAGGGGGGAGGACTGATCCAAGTGGATATTAATGACCACCTTCCTATTTCCCTTAGATCTCTAGTTAGTTTCATTTGTTAGTTTTTTAGGTCTTGAACTTTCAGAGCAGTTTTGACCCCCTAAACGGTATTTTTTTGAGGTGTACAACAACTCTTTGTCTACTATAAATCTTGTAGTACTCAGAGAAACATTTCCAATAAGGTGTCGTACGTGCCAAACAAATATAATATGACCAATTTATGACCTTGGAAAGTTGGCTGCCCAACTAACCCCAACGAGGCCTACAAACTCCTGGCATTACATCTCTTGGGGTCAGGGTTTTCTCTTGTTGTTCAATAATAAATAGGATATTGAGACTAATTGTAACATAGTTCAGAGGCATGTAGCTGCCACATCTCTTCTCAGAGATAAGCTACCATTGCCTGAGCTAGTTTATTTCCATTTTGTTTGTAAACATATCTCAATATTTTGGTATTAATGAAATGAAATGTTATTTCTACTGCATCTTTTTGTTTATGGTTATATTTTTAATTTTTTGTGTTCTTGTTTAAGTTCAGATCACTTGCTTCTATTACCATCACTTTTATGATTTGTCCTCCTTACGTTGATGCTACAACTCAAACTGGTCCATATGTCCCTGTCGGATACAACCCTATCAACGATCATGCTCTCAGGGGTCCTAAGCTCTTTGGGGTTATTTACCCTGGGGGGAAACTCCTCTCAAATGTCATGTCGGCCCACATACTTTATATGCTGGGTCAAACCCTTACCAGAGCCAACAACCATGACATCATAATCCTTATATGGGGGGACCTCAAGGTTGGTTGGGTAATTCTTCTGCCTATGATCCATTCAGTAAACTTCATAATCCATTTATATCTTCTCTTGATTTATTGGATTTGGCTAATTTGACCAATGACCCCATTCGCCATGACCCCTGGGGACGAACTATGCCTGCAAAATTTCCTTTTGATATGCCTAAATTTGAAGGAAAGCTTAGCTTAGAGAATTTATCTACTCACATCACCAGGTATCACCTATGGTGTTCATCCAACTCTTTAGTGGATGATTCGATTAATCTATGCTTGTTCCAACAGACTTTAATTGGGGATGTTGCTAAATGGTAAATCGAATTAGATACAACATCATATGGTGACTTTTCCTCCTTAGCTCAAACCTTTTTGACACACTTTCAACTACCTACAAGGTATGATATCAATTCCCACCTCTTTTCTAACTTTAAACAAGATGATGCCACGTTGATTTTCAATCATATTCATGAGTGGCGTCGTCACAAGAGGTTGGTGAGAACCAAGCTTCATGATGAGATATTGCATAAATGGTTCATTTGATCTCTACGACCTCAAATTGCCAAAGATGTGTCTATGTTTAAAGGCTTCCAAACAATTAGATTTGATTTATTCACATCCGGGTATGATTTATGAAGTATTACCTAATGCTCCTATGCCTTCCATGTGCTCACCCAAACCCACTCTTGGACCACACGCTAATGGTGTGATTGAGTCTGTTTCTAATTCTATGAGCCAACTTGCTGCTCAACTTTGGAAATTGATCGTTACATTGCAAGTCCCAACAAGTGTGTCTGGCTCTACAAAAGCACCTTCTTCTGAGGAGTCCACCAATGTTCTTGTGATAAAGTCCACCACACCTAAGAACAACAAAAAAATTAGTGGTAAAAATAATAAGAAGAATAAACAAAAAAATCAACTTGCTCAGAAAACTCAACCAGACCCTCAGAATCAAGGAGGGGGAACTAATGAGTGTCGTCGAAATATTAAGTTCTCTTGTAATATTTGTCAAGGTGAAAATTTAACTCATGAGTTCCCTCAGATGGATGAAATTCATATGCTAATCACACTACCTTAGTCTACTAAAAAACTTGTTGTTTTAACTCATCCATTTCTTGCACAACCTCAACAACAAATGGTTTCACAACCTCCTCTGCCTACACAAAGGGGCAATGAAGGGTCATTTTTAAATCCTGCTAACACTTCGTCCATCTTTACATGCAAAGAAGACATTAATGTGACCATGAGAGGTAAATCAAATGATGTTCATGAATCGATTTCTTCTCCCAAGTACTCACTCGCTCCACCTACTTCCTCTGGACCTCTCACGTTAGATAGGCTCGCGGAACCATTTTTTCACCCCCCAAGGGTGTCGTTCGTAAAACAAAACACAATCCCTCTACCTGGGTCGATCAACACTATAATATTGTTGAAGATCTTGCCCAAGATCCTTGTTCCATATCTGCTCTGGAGGTTTTGTAAAGTCGTCCTAAAAAACACAAGGCCTTGTTGTATACGATCAATGGGGCAGACCCTTAAAACTCAAACCTCATTACATTTAATGTTGAAAAGGCTACCATCTGACTTTCCCACCAGATCTCCTTTCATATTACTGTGTGTAGCTTCCATAAGAATATTCATCGCACTTTGGTAGATGAAGGATCTTCTACTTGTGTCATGTCAGCATCATGCTTGAAGGCTCTCGCTCTCCAACACTTGCTTAGTCCCATACTACTCCTCAAGATTTTGATGGACAAAAGTTTGTGCCTAAGGGGGTTCTTCCCAAGTTTGCCATTAAGTTAGGGGAAAACTATTTATGTTGATGTTGAAGTCGTCAACACCACTTTGGATTACAACTTGCTCCTTGTTCGTAGTTGGTTTTATGCCCATTACCACTATTGTCTCATTTGTATTCCATTTACTTTGCTTCCCTCATGAAGGAAAGTTATTACTATTAACCATCATGACTATTGTGTGCCAATGGCCCAAATTTACACTACGGGGAATTCAGTACCACATGTGGGAGATAACCTTGGTCAGTTTTAGAGTGTTGGCGCGGGGTTTTTCAAAAGTTCATCACTTATGGGAGTTTTTCCTCAATTATCATTGCCTGACATTCCTTTATCATCTTAGAAAGCTCCTATGCATATGATCTCTTCTGACACCTGTGGACCCCATAGAACTCCTTATCCTTGGATGGTGTCACTTGCTCTTATGAAAGTCAATCAAGCTAGTGAGCACCCTCTACCACATATTGTGGAAGAGATTTCCTCTCCGACAGTCCTGTCAGTACCTCCTGACACTGGTCAGAATCTCCATTCCAATATGGAATATGACCAGGTTTCCTTGCCAACATGGGCCACGCCTTTGCCTGTTCCACATGAATGAAAAACCTACCTGACCAATCAACTTAATAGTAATGGATCTACCCAATGATAATCTTAGGGAGGTTATGCCTCTTTCTGCCTCCTTGATTTGGAACAAGTATATCTCAACAATATAAACATTCAATGGACTCAAGGGGCACCTCCTTGGCCCTCCTTGGAAGTTCCGCCCTTGTATCAAGTCAAGTCTTGAGCTTCTACTACCAAACTTGCCAACCAATTGTCCAACTCCTTACCACTTGTTGACGAACATCTTGTACCTCCTTTATGTCTTGATCCTCCCTTATGCCCTCAGGTTTATTTTGAGTGCACGACAATGCCACAATATCCCTAGCATGGTCAACCTTTCCCAATTGGGTAGTTTGACTTTTTTTGGCATGGCCCCATATTGGTAAGCCATATGGTCTCCTCACCCTCTATAAGTTTGCATATGGAACCCTTGGCCTATGCCCGACTATGGGCACCATTTGGCATGACCTAGTGGATTGTGTTGTGCTTGTACATATTGTACATAGGTGTGTGATACTTTTCTCCCTTTTTTGGTTTGGTGTGTGATGCGAGTGATTTGTCATGCCTTATTTATGTCAATAATCCAAAAAATAAAAAATAAAAAAAATAAAAATAGATAGTTAGGTTTTTACCTCATCCATGTTTATTTATTTCATTATTTGATTTAACCATGGCTCTAGTCTTTCTATATTGTTTTTACAGGACAGGGTGGCATCTTGATTATGATGTCCATTGGACCTTATGTGTGTTTCTTTAAACCTATAACATAGGGGTAGGTCATTTTTTCCATCTTCTTTGCATTTTCACTGTCACTATGATATTTATGCCTTAAGTATGATCCCATCAAGTTGTGAATTTAACCCATTTCATTTATGCATGCCATTTCTTGATACTAGAGCTTACCTGATCATGGATACCCTAGTTAGCACCATTTTTCTCTGTTGGTGTCCATGCAATCAATTTTATTCCTCTTTTTGGAGCTCCTCCTTCTGACCCACCATGACCTAGAATATGAGCCTCATTCCCTCTTATTCGTCATATTTCTAGCCATACCCCAAGAGGATTCCACACTTTATCCCTTGCGATTGCCACTTTTATCGGCTCACTTTTGCACTATGATCCTTGGTTTCTTTATTCCAACGTCATCATCTACTTGGCCTACCATTCGCTTTCACTTGGTGTTTTACCATTTCTTGGAGGAACCACTATGACGAGTGGTTCTATTAGCCAACCTCCTGTCCTCATTATTTCCTAAGCAATTCCATCATTACCGGAACTAGTTGTTATCCTTTATACCACTTGTTCTTCGAGGAGGAGTTTCCTTTAAGCTCTTTTCAGACTCCTTAATTTAGAAAAGCTTGTCGAGTGAACTTGTATCCATTATGCTTGTAAAAGTACTTGAAGGGTCATCTACCCAGTATAAGTTTAACCATTTTCCAAACTGGGAAAGACTAGTTAGGAGAAAAGAATACCGTGGTCTACTATGGCTAGGAGGTTCTCCCTTATATACTTTTATCTCTTTTTCGTGCTTGGGGGACAATTTTATAAAAAAAGAACATATAAAAAGAGAAGGGAGGGAAAATTTATTTCCATTTGTCATCTAACGACAACATCCTTTGTGTCTCCCTTGAACACAAAACCTATTTTTTTCATTATCTCACAGTTGGATTTTAGCTTGCCTAAGAGTCATACCATACATATGAGTTTGTCTACTCCATCGATTGGTTACTCTTCCAGTGATATGCATCATGCCTCGATGCCTATTGCATCATTTCATGATGTCACATGGTGCTCATTATCCATATTTCCAAGTCATTCTTGTGTCGTGCCACTATGTGTTCACAAGAAGTTTCAGCCTGTGTTGGTCATCTGCAGTAGCCTATTGACCTTTTTGAGTTGGCCATCCTCGTGTCAGTTGTACTTCATGACTTCATGAGTTCATCCATCACATCATCCTGGTCTATTCCATGGTAATTAATGGGGGATACATCAAGTCCCTCTTTCGACGGATCTTCTCTTGTCAACTTTAGCTCATTATACAAGAGCTTGATCTAGGAACCAGTAGTACCTTGGAGCTTGCAAACCTCAATGACAATCTTCCTCAAGATCAACAGTGGGTTTCCATCTTTGGACCCTGATTGGTTGATATCACTAGTGTTCGACATCAACTCATTTATTCACACTTGGTGGAATGCACTAGGTATCTTGGGTTCCATTTTCCTCATTGATGGATTCCCTTGCACCCATTACTGGTTTACCTCATTGACTGGTAATCAGGGAGCTTCTACCATGCTTGACATCAACACATATATTTGCATGTCGTATATCCATACCATTAGGGTTATGTCGAAGACCCTAGGTTAGGGACATATCACTCTTATATGGCATCCTTCCCATGCAACATTGGGGTTATGTATCATTTATATACTTTGAGGGCTATCTGAGACACTTCTCTATCTGTCATGTGTCCATAGTCCTATTGATATATTCTATGACATAGATCCACATTGTATTTTTTGGTGGCTATGCTCTATTTTTTGAGTCATATGGATCCACTACGTATGTCTTTGTGGCCATGTTCTATCATTTTATGTCATGGATCCACAATGTATTTTATGGTGGCCATGTTTAGTGTTTTCTTGTGGCTGAGCATGGGTATGCCCACCTCGAGGATGTTATCATCACAGATGAGACTTATACTCCAATGTATTATGATTTGAATCCTTGGCTTTGTATCCACACTCCTAATTTTCATCTCTGAAATTTGTCATAATGTATTTTGGCCATCAGTTTCTCTTCTGACATCATACATTATGGGGCATCTATTATTAACATATTTTTCTCCCTAGTGTTAGTATTCTTGAGACATTATGTTGATTGACCTTTTTCTGGGCCTCAAACCTTCTTTTTTCCAGTCCAGACACCTGGTCACTTGGATTATGGCTTATCCATGTGACTGGAACCTTCCAGTCACTAGAAGAATGCCTTATGCGAGCGTATACAATCCAATTTTCCCTGTTTTGTACCTGCGACCGGGGAATCTTTCTAGAATTTTGTGGTTCCTAGGAGATTAGTTCAACTCATCACATATTCAATATGGTTAGGAATTATCATTAAGAATCTTCCATAACTTCTCGTCATCCTCAACGTCTACATTCATCCTCTTAGGAACTCTCTTCACCCAATTTATACTGGATTGCTTGAGAGTGTGAGGCTAGTTTTGGGATCTAGAGTTTATGCTTTCGCATTAGATTGTTGGCCAAAGAGATAGAGTTTGTGAGTGATATGTTGCTAGAATATTTGTTATTCATGGATGTTTTCCTATTGTAGTGGGGAGACTTGTAGAAAATCCTGTAGATTCACAAGCTCATGCAATTTACTAAAGCACAGGACAAGAATCTACTTCTACTATTAACCATCGAAAGCCAATAGATCGATGAAAAAATATAATAGCAAGAGGAAGACAAATCAATGGCACATAACACAATAAGTTTTCCTGATGAAAGACACAACTCAAAACCCCTACTATCTATGATGCATTAATCAGAAATCCAAGATGATAATGTTCTCACAAGAACAATCCCAACACTCAGTATATCAATCCTCAACTCACAAGTAAGCTCTTGGCCAACATTTAGCCAATTTTGCATCACTCCAAGTCCCTATTTCCTTACGCAATTCCTACAGGAATTAGCCTCTATTTAATGAGGAAATCCTTCTTCCATAATTGCGCAATCCAGTCTTAGGTCCTTAACTGATTGCATGCACCATCTGTACAACTCGAAAAATTATACAACTGATAGTACACTATCCTTGCACTCTATTCTCAACTGGGTCTTTCTTAGAATCAACATGCATGAGTTTCTAATGAGAGAATCTTTAGTTAACTGGAGTAGCACTAGTTGCGTGCATTAGTGCATCAACTGGATGTTAACTCTCTATTAGTTCCTCAAACAGTTTGGAACTAATTTAACTAAACTTAACTTAGTAAACTGAGTTATCTGATTACAACTCACAATTAAACTCATACTGGACCCCTATAAAGTAGGGAGAACATATACATGTCTTTAGAAATACTTCCAAGTTGAAATTCATAAGTTAATTAAGTTAATTAAACTTAATTAACTATTTACAAGTTGCTATGAGAATAGAATTCAATTTTAATTCTCAGTTTAATTCAAGGACAAATTAAATTGGAATTTCTGGATTCTATTTTTAACATTTATTGTTGTCATTTTAAACACTCCCTCTCAACAAGAAATGAATTCAACTTGATCTTGATCCTTAACCTTTTGAATGTTCTGCATGCAACACTTCTCTCTAGTGTTGTTGCTCTAGCAACTCCAGAAACAAAAAACATCCAACCTGAATCAATATGATGCCTCTGTCATCAAAGCCTTTGACTGTTATTGCCTCTGTCAATTGAAAATCTACACTTTTATTGACTTTGCCTTTCTGCACTGTTGTCAATCTTTCTATGTCCTCTTGAGTATCTAACTGCTATAACCTATGTAACTTTGATCTATGACTGCATCAATCCCATTGATTCCTCCAGCTACTATGTATTTTGGGCTCTCGTAGCAAGGTACAATCCTTGAGATAAAACTTCTCAATGGACCTTGCCAAATTTCAGCCCTCTTGGGACTATCACTTCACATCGCCCCACCTCACACCCGGAGGTATGGTTGCATGTGATCCCTATGCCCACTTGGCTCTAAATTTCTCCCTACTAAAGGTCTTTGCATGAGTGGATGCCTCAACTTGGTCTCCTCTCAACTTCTCCAATTGTGGCTGCTCCATAATTGTCTGAGACTGCTTCTTCTCTTCTTGAGTGGATATCTCCACTCGATCTCCTCTAAGCTTCCCCAATTGTGGCTGCTCCACAATTTCCTGAAGTTTCTTCTGAGGCTTCTTCTGGGGTTGCATGTTGAGAGGTAATTTACTCTCCCTCTCAACCACCAAGTCTCTAACCTTTCCCTTGCTCCTGAAGGCTTTGGATGCACCTTTAACCTCAAGAGAATACATGTTCTTGACCCGTGAACCAATATATTTCACCTGTCCTATGGTGATGTGTTTAAGGAAAACCTTTCCCTCACTAAAAATAACATCATAGCCACAATCTTCAAAAATTGCGACTGAAACAAGATTCTTCTTTAGACCTGGAACATACATCGCATATGTGATCCTGAGAGGGGAGCTAGACTCCCTCTGAAAGGTAACCGCACCGATCCTGGTAGCTCTATACCTCGTGTCATCTCCAAACTCCATGCTCTGCTTGAGGTCTTTCTCCCCAAAATCACTAAAGAGATCTCTATTCCCTGTCATATGGAATGAGGCACCACTATCAAGATACCACATGCTTCACATGATAGTTCTGTCCATGCATGCAATGAGAGTGAAATCAAGTTCCAATTGTGAAGCTAGAGCTTCACCTGCTGCCGCTACTATTGGCTCCTTCTTGCTTACATAGTGTCGTACTTGTGACAGTGAAAACACTTGACTTTCGTCAAGTCCATATTCTTTCCACCCTCCTTGCCTTGGGAATTATTTCCCTTGGCCTTCTTTGCCTTACTCCCTAAGGCAAAATCCTCTTCCACTTCCTTGGAAGAGGTCCCATCTCTGGTGTTCCTCCTTATCTCCTCCTGCATAAAATCTGACCACAATCGTTCCCAATTTGATAGCTTCTCCCGACCATTGACAAAGTCCTGATAACTATGCCAACTCTTTGGGAGTCCTATAAGAGCAATACTCACCATATCATCCTCGGAAACCATGATTCCCACACTTCCAAGTTCATCCCGACAATTTGTGAACTTGGTCAAGTAGTTTGGAACTGAGTCACCCGCCTCCATCTTGATTTTTCGAAGTTTATCTTTAGTGCCATCTTCATATGCTCACTACTGTTCTAGAAAAGGTCCTTCAATGATTTCCACATAGCATGCGGAGTTTCCTTCCCATGGAGACTTGAGACAATGTGGTCCCGAACTCCCTCAAGGATTATCCGCCTCGCGCTTGCCACACACTTCTTTCATTCAACCAGATTCATAGCATTCGATGTTGATGGCTTAGGAATGTCCTGATTAATGAATTTATTCAAGCCATTATCCTCCAACATGGTCTCCATCGTGTCCTTCTAGGCTATATAATTCGAACTGTCATCTAAGGCATACTTGAGTCGCAAACCGTAGAATTCCATTTGTCGATTCTAGAGTATGTATTGCAAATTCGAATTTCACCTGTAACCCAAAACTCAAAACTTCGAAATCTCCTCTAGTATATTATTCTCAACTCCAATACCATGTAGAAAATCCTATAGATTCACAAGCTCATGCAATTTATTAAAGCACAGGACAAGAATATACTTCTACTATCAACCAACGGAAGCTAATAGATCGATGAAAAACAATAATAACAAGAGGAAGACAAATCAATGGCACATAACACAATAAGTTTTCCCAGGGGAAGCCATAGATCAAAACCCCTACTATCTATATTGTATTAATCATAAATACAAGATTATAATACAATGCTTGTTCTCAAAAGAACAATCCTAGCACTTAATATATCAATCCTCATCTCACAAGAAAGCTCTTGGCCAACACTTAGCCAATTATGCAGCTCTCAAAGTCTCTATTTCCTTGCACAATTCCTAGAGGAATTAGCCTCTATTTAATGAGGAAATCCTTCTTCCATAATTGCGCAATCCAGTCTTAGGTCCTCAACTGATTGCATGCACCATTTATACAGCTCGGAAAATTATGCAACTGATAGTACATTATCCCTGCACTCTAGTCTCAACTGGGTCTTTCTCAGAATCGACATGCATGAGTTTCTAATGAGGGAATATTCAGTTAAATGGAGTAGTACTAGTTGAGTGCAATAGTGTATCAATTACCTGTTAACTCTCTATTAGCTCCTCAAACAATTGGGAACTAATTTAACTGAACTTAACTCAATAAACTGAGTTATCTAATTACAACTCGCAATTAAACTCATACTGGACCCCTATAAAGTAGGGAGAACATATACAGGTCTTCAGAAAGACTTCCAACTCGAAATTCCTAAGTTAATTAAGTTAATTAAACTTAATTAACTATTTACAATTTGTTGTGAGAATAGAATTCGATTTTAATTCTTATTTTAATTCAAGGACAAATTAAACTGGAATTTCTGGATTATATTTTTAACATTTCTTGTTGCTATTTTCAACAACTCTGCCGGATTTTGGAGAGGCGGCCTAGGTGAAGATATACTTGTATTTTTATTTTGAATATATAGAAATCTATTTTCCTTCCTTGCATATACATGTTTGCAGCATTGATATATGTTAATTCTATGATGTTTTGAGTTAATGATCTTCCGAGGAAGACCACTTGTCATCCTTGAGTGTTTGTGGCTATGTGTAGGTGTTAAGATTGAATGTAGATGAAGTAGATCACTTGAGTGGAGTGCAAGGATTTTGTTACGAATTCAAAGCCCTTCACCAACCTATGAGGAGGCCATGTGCACACTCTTTCCTTTATAGCATATAGAATCATTCGCTTTCTACATGTTTGAGAATTGGGTTGGGATTTGATTTTCTATCCATTGGCCATTATTTCTCTTCCTGTCTGGTGATCTTATATGGAAAATAGATCACTGAGAAATAACTCGTTGCATGTAAATTTCATTGCAACAATTTTGATGGAATAGGCCAAGAAACACCTAATGAATGTGGATTATTTTCCATCCTATTTTTTAATGAGAAAATTTTCACATCTTATAAAGTAGATTTTTGTCAAAGCTCAACCAACAAAGTAGAGTTTTGGTGTATTGTGCTCTATTTTCTCCCTGGGTGCTATTAAAAATAGCAGCAGATAGAGATAATTCAATTTGCAAATTTTGGGAGATTCAAATATGATAACAGATTTTGGGAAAATGGTGTCATCAAATTTGAGAATTTACTTCTTCCCAATTATCAAAAATAAAAAATGAGCTAAGGAACATGTTTGCACAGGGTTCCTTTCAACACAAGATCAAAAAGTTTGACGAGAAGGATGATAAACTTTCAAAATAAAATTCGAAGTTGATGAAGGTTAGTTAATGGTATCCGAAAAAAAATGAGTGTTCTCTTGCTAAAGAGGTCATGCCACATTATTGATAAGAAGCATAATGAAAGAAACATGTTGTCCTTTTTTATTTTAGTAGAAGGAACTACTTGTATTTTATTGTTGTGTCATTTTTAAATGGCTAATAAGAGAAAATGTATTTTAGGAAGAATATAATAATAGTGGACTATTCTTGTGTTTTTACTTATTAGTTTTACTTATGAATGACATCTTCTACCAAGATATAGAGGTACAATTGTATTAACAACACTCTTTAGGCCAGTAGATAGGCTCATATTTTTCTTGATGAAGCAACAGAAGGATTTGATCCTCTGGAGTTCCAAGGAACAATGATATGATTTGTGTATCTAAAATCACTAAAAGCTACTAGAAATTCTAGAAAAGATTGCTAAAGCTCCAATCCAACATTTTGGAAAATATGGGAGAATTAATGGTTAATTACATAAAACAAAACATTAAGCTCAAGCCCCCACAATTCTACAAATTATGATTTTTACTTTCAAAGTTGAAAAATAGCAAATTGGGTAAAGTTACATAAATTCCATTGCAGAGGAGAGGCTCAAGTCCTAGAGAAAGCTCTGATAATTACCAGGTTCAATTTCAAAGTTGATAAATAGACAACTAGTTTAAAACTTAAATCCAAGCGAATTCTATTTTGAAGTTTGGTCGATAAACCCACTTCCAACTTATTGAATTTTATATAATAGTAGATCTACTAAAATGGACCCATGGTAAAATAGAGCTTGACAAGTTTTTTATTCACCTTAACTCTATCTCCCTCGAAATAAAATTTACCATGGAGATGGAAGAAAACATGAGAATCCCATTTTTAGATGTTCTTATCATTAGGAAGGAGGATGGATCCTTCGGGCAGAAGGTTTTTAGGAAGTCAACCCACACAGGGAGCTACCTCCACGCTGAGTCCCAAAATCACCCATCCCAAAAGTTTGGCGTTCTGAACACTTTGGCTATCAAAGCTCTTAGAATTTCTGATTCTGAGCATTTGGACGAGGAGAAGAAGCACTTAGTCTCAATATTTAAAGGTATAGGAGAAAAGAAAAAGAAATTAGAATAGCTATAGAAAGGGCTGAAAGAAGGGTGTTATCTCAGGAGCCAAAAGATCAAGACCAACCTCAGTGTGGGATGGTATTTCTACGTTATATTCAAGGGATTACAGATAAGATTGCAAAAGACATAATCACTCAGTTTTCAGCACTTGGAACAATTAGACAAGGTATGAGGTATGTCAAAGATAATATTGATAGACATCAACTTAAAGGAGTTTATAAAATAGATTGTTCATGTGGAAAAAGTTGCATTGGTGAAACAAGTCGCTCCTTGCAAACAAGACTGAAGGAACATGTAGCTGATATTAGGAATGAAAGGTCTCGTACTTCGGCCCCGGCAGAGCATTCCTCTAAAACTAAGCACCATCTTTGTTTGGAAAACGCCTCAATTGTCACAAGAGAAGAACATCATCGTAGGCGAAAGATTAGAGAGGCTCTTGAGATTATGAAACATCCACATAATCTCAATAGGGACAATGGTATCAAGATCAACGGTAGCTGGCTTCCCTTAATCAGAGAAATTAAGACCACCAATACATCCTAGGTGTAACACTCAGTAGGTAGCTATCTCCCTTCCCTATCCATCTTAGGTCAAAATTAGCAAAAAAATTAGTTTTATTAGTTTTATTACTATTATTGTTACTCTTAATAATCAATCTCAGGATAATAATAATTAATATTTAATTATAATAGCTATTAATAAATTAAACTATTAGTAAGAATTAGTAGTGAATATTTATAATATTTACTACTAATTGTTAATTATGACTATTAATTGTTAGTATTATTATTAATTCATATTAAGAATCATTTATATTTAGATTAAAAATTAAGAATAAA
>APFE031532966.1:104157-137332 GCA_000404065.3 Pinus taeda
TTCAGAGTATCTCATCAAGTGGAAGAAATTACCTGCTGAAGATTCCACATGGGAGGATAAGAATTTTATACAGAAGCATCAAGAACTACTCAAGCGTTGAGGACAACGATTTTTGAAGGAGAGGGGCATGTTAGGCCCCTATACTACTAGTGTAACCCCTTATTGTTATTAGTACAACCCCCTTATTATATTGATGTTACCCATGTATTGCCCATATTGTTACTATTGTGCCCCATAGAAGCCCACTATTGTTATTATTGTGCCCTTACATTATTATTGTTATGTCGGCTCTGATTATGTTATGACCCCTTAGACTCCTATATATAGAAAGGAGGTCTCTTCATTTGTATCATCCAAGAATTGTTCATTTATGTAATGTAAAGGAGGTTTCCCCCTCGAAGAGGCTAAATTCTAAGGCGTTGATCTATCTTTTCTATCTTTTTGGAGCTGGTTTCATAACAATATGTGTAGATAGTCGTGGTACTTTAGCACCAGATATCACTTAGAGTCTTTGATACCCAGCTTGGTGCATAAGGAAAGAAAGATATTTGTGAACTATATATAGCTCTATTTTTTCCCTTTCCTATCATAGTGTGGTCCATCTCATGTACTCGTATTTGTAACTTCTAAAAGGGCAGTATTGTTCCTTAACAACATCCCTAAAAGAGTCACAAGTGGGTGAAATTGAAAAAAATGTAGATTCCTTTATGTTCCTCTTCTCACAGTAAGTTTCCCACCAATCCTCGACATGGGTGGCATCTTTAATGAGCACAAAAGTAAACTTTTCTCAAGCAGATTTAACTATTTATCTAGAGTATCTGCATATATCTAGCCTTCAAATATAGGAATATCAAAGTTAACTTGCACCTTTAAGAGGGTGGCACCTCCAAAGTGGCCACAAGATGAAGATGCATTTCCTATTGACATCTACCAAAGGATCTAGGAAAAACTATCCATCATATCATTCCTTCATCACTTGAGGGTTTATTTGAGCAACAATTTAATAGGATATCCTACTCCCTCTTATTTCTTTTCTTCCACCATGGGAGGCCATCGAGATCGGAGAGGATGATAATGCAAAGGCTCAAGCAGTTCAAGTCCTAATTCCTTATACCCCGACATCATTGGGGACATGCCTAGAAAAGTAGATAAAGAAAACCCTAAGCATCCAAAAACATAACCCTAGGAGATGAAGCACCAAAAGTATGTGGGCCCCATTGGGGTAAATTGGCGCATCAACTTCCCAGGGTTGTAACTTTGGCATACAATCTCCATTTAATGCGTACGATACCTTGTTAGAAATATCTATTTGAGGACTACAATGTTTGACTGCAAATCCTTAGTGGAGGCCATGGGTTTACCTAGTTTCCAAAAAATGTCATTTAGGGCCTCAAAATGGCTTTAGAAGTTCAGGACCCCAAAAACTGCTAAAAAGAGTAAATTGTGCTACAGTTAAGGAAACTGAAATAAATAATGGTGGGAGTCCAATTGGAATAGGCAAGTGGCTACAATATCTACTTGGATCAATCCTCCCCCCTTAGGAAGTGATTGTTCCCATTGCATTGAGTGCCTCCATGAGATGGAGAAACATCTGCTGAACTTGGTCCCTGTTGAGCCACTTGCCTTAGTGCAGGATTTGGCCAAATTTGACAACCTGATATAGGTTGATCTCCTACTGGCTAGTATTCTTGATTTACATGTCCATGGTCCGATAATTTGTGGCCTGTTCCATGCAATCTAGGTTTAGCTTTGTTGGTGTGAGTTATTTTGCAATGTCTGATGTGTTCAGTAATGGTGGAAAGTATGGTCGAAGGTGGTCCACATTGAACACTGGGTGTAGGCCAAGGAATGGGGTAATGCTAAGCTCAAAATAGTTGTATCCCACAACCTTTGTGATGGTGTAAGGCCCATATCAGAGTGGTTTGAGCTTCCAATGGGCTCTGGTAAGGTGTTCTTTCTACAAATGCAACCAAAATTTGTTGCCCACTTGAAAATTGTGTGGCACTCGATGTTGATCATGTCACTACTTGTACTTGGAATTGGACTTATCCAATATTTCATGCACCTATTGGCGGATGCGTTGGATGTGTTCAATAAACTTGGTTGCTTTTTCAATCTCATATTATACATGTGTGGATTATGTCTGTGTAGTCGCATGAGGCATGTCAACATCAATTGGACACAATGGTTGAAAATACAAACCCACTTGAAAAGGACCATGACCAATCGAGATATGGAGAGCTCTATTATAATTGTGTTGCACATAAGGAAGGCTCTCATCCTAAGTTCATGGATTCTTAGAGTTGTACATATGTTGAATATCATCCAGTTGACGACCTTTGTTGGCCATTAGTCTAGGGATGGAATGCAATCGACTTGGTGAACTTAGTGTCCAATAATTTACAAAGGCTCGACCAAAATGTGCTTAAGAACCTACTATCATGATATGATATAATGGTTTTCAAGATCCCAAAATGTATCATACTCATTCAAAGAAGAGTTTGATAGTGTCCTATGTTGGGATACTCATTTTGCAAGCCACCAATATAGCCATCTTAGAAAATTTGTCCACAATCACAAATACACAATAATTACCATGCTTGGTACAAGGGAGGCATGATATATAGTCCATGGAGATGGATTCCCAATGTTGGATGGGAGTATGCAAAGGAGTGTACAGACCTTGCTTCATGATGGTTGGCTTGGAGATGGCACAGGTAGTGCAAGATCTGATATATTTTCCAACGTCATGTCAGAGTTTTGGCTAAAAAAAATACTTCTATAGTATGGCCATAGTTTTCTCCACATCAAAGTGTCTTGCGAATCATCTGTAGTGTGCCTCCCAAATTAGCTTGGTGCGCTCGCTTGAAGGAATAGAAAAGGTGGCCTAGGAAGCATAATAATGCATCCTGGAGGTGGAAATACGGAAATTTCTTGCCATCCATTAGCATATGGTATGTGGTGGCATAATCTGGATCATTTTTGTACAATTATGGCCATCTAGAGGTCTTGTGGCCATAAGAGTTGATAACAATATTTAGTGTTGCAATTGGGGGCCGACTGAGGCAATCTGAAACATGATTGGTGTGGTCTTCTTGTATTTAATGTTCAAGTGGAATTGTTACATATATGTAGACCCATTCTTATGCCGATGATTCTACAACTTCCCTTGTGTCTGGATAAACTGACGAGGTCAGTGATCTATGTGGATGAGTGTCTCCTTCCCCATAATGTAATGTTTCCATGTTCATCATTCCTATACAATGGAATGCATCTCTTTATCATAGGTGGGGTATTTCTGAATTGTATCGAAAAGTGTATCACTGTGATAGGCCACTAGATGCCTCTGGTAGGTGATAATTGCACCAATAGCATAGTTAGAGGCATTTATCTCAATTTCAAATGGTTATTGCAATTTCAGAAATGTGAGTACAGGTGTAGAGCAGAGGCAGTAATTTAGCTCAACGAACGCCAAGTTCTACTCGAACTCGAAAAACTTTGCTTTCACTTTTCACTTGTGTTGATGTTGCGATCAAAACCCTCCAAAATTTTTCCTACACTTGAATTTTGGAGCTTATTGAGGATATACGGTATGCCACCCAATTTTTACTCCAGAGTCATTTGTTTTTTTGTAAAGGGTTTAAGTCTTCTTCCTCATTTTAAATTATCGAGTCACTTGCTCACACACATGCTCAGTCTTTGATGAGTTCATGAGCACACTTACTTTACGCAAGCTTGAAAAGGCAGAACAACAGCCATCAAGATAGTGCTTGTGTGATGTTCAACTCATGTCACTAGTCAGCCCACACTTTTGTTGACAATCTTCCTCACTTTAGTTATGTTTATATTTCTATTTTGATGAGTTTTCTGAATTGTCACATTTGCGCATTGTCACTTTCACAAATTTCATTTTTACATTCGCAGTGGTCACTTTTGATCACTTTCACTTTAATAAGTGTCATTTTCATGTTATATTTTCTTTAGCATGTGTCAATTTCAAGGTCATGCGTGTTTTGTAAGTGTCGTCTTCATGTTTTTCCACATGTTGTAGGTTTCACTTTTGTTTTTTTGATCCTGCATGTGTCACACTTTTGCACATCACCAAATTTAGTTATGGCACAATCTTCTACATGAGATGGTATTACATATCATTAGAATATGTGCTAGACACATTAATACAACTTAGCCCATATTTTGGTCTCAGTTGACACTTTTTTCGTAACTTGTGTTCTGAGTGTTGTAATATGTCGTTTCAACTATTGCACTTACAAATAGGTGTCACTTTGTTGTTGTTTTAAGGTGTGACTATTGTTTGTAAGTCTTGTGCATTTCCTTGGATTTTATTGATGGTATTTATGTGTGTAGTACATGTTTGAATCATGTTAGGACACATTTCTTTGTCCTGCTCTGTTGGTCCCACACTTACCCATTTTGGGAGCTCTTCTTGGTCATCCTTCTTTGTGCAAGTTGTAAAGGCATTAACCCCCTTAATAGGTGATGAGCGCAACTTATTCATTAGCCTCATTGACATATATTTTCCTCCCATACTTGTGCACTAAGTTTTTTCTAATGTCTACTCCCTTTCACAGTGCATTAGTACTTCCTAGGATAAGTGACCTAGCATTTTGCTACCTCCCTCGGTTAAAAGTACATTCCAGATAAACAAGTATCAACTGTTGAGAGAACTGTGCCCTCCTAGGCATGAGCACACTTTAAAAACTCAACGAAAAATCATATTTTATAAGAACAAGAACCATTTGAGTGCAATTCAGAAGGATAAGGAGCTTCTATTCCTTCAAAAGCGCACTTCAAAACAATGAAGCACACTTTAGAACAAAAATTGCACTTCGGAACAATGAAGAAAACTTCATAACAAAAAAGAATACTTTAGAAAAAAAAGCACACTTCATAATAACAAAGCACACTTTGGAACAACAAGTTGCACTTTAAAAAAGCAAGGACCTTTTGTCTAATAAAAAAAGTGCATGTTGCAGTCTTGAAGCATGAGAACATGGCACAATCATTAATCCTGAAGCCTTCAGCCTTCCACTTCCCTTAGAGAGCATGGTGCAATCATAAATCCTGAATACTTCATCCTTCCCTCTTCCCTTAGAGCCCATGTTGCAGTCATGAAGTCTGAAGCCTTCAACTGAGTGCACTCTTTTTACTTGAATAACTACGCCCTCCTTGAGCACACCCTGAACCAAAAAAATATTTCTCCTTTGTGCTTCAAATGTGTGCCTGGCCTCCTAGTTTCTCATGAGAGAATTAAAGCATTGGGAAGGTTCGAAGCTTGTTCCTTCATTCCTTCCTTATGAACCCTTGCACCCTTCTTAGTCCCTTTGAGTGCAACCCAAACCCACAAATGACTTCCCTTGTGCTTCAAAACTACCCCCTATGCCCTTAAACTCTCTCTCTTGCTTGAGCACACAAGCACACCTTGAAGCCTCGAGCTTGGATCAAGATAGAAAAAATACATTGCATGATGACTCAAAGGACTCCAAAGCTCATCCAAGACCCTTTGGAGGGTGAAGATAAGAAAAAAAGTGGATCTTTTGTGAAGATGAAGCATAGATCAGATCTACCATCAAGAATGCAAGATGAAGCAACATGGAAGGCAACTTGGCATTGCCACCTCATCATGAAGTACATGTCATCATTGTCAAGTTGTAACTTGTACAAGTGTCATAATAATGGTCAACGTGTGTCCATGTGTCATACTACATCATCAAGAGGAATGTAATGATGTATTCTCAAGAAAAGGAAAACATTTAATGCGTGGAAGTCCAAGAGTCATATGTGGAACATGAAGATTCACATAGTAATATATGGACAAAAGAGTTGTATAGAATTCCAAAAGTCATATTGAATAGTCCAAAGGTGATTTAGAAGTTCAAGAGTTGTTTAGAAGTCCAAGAGTCATGAGGTAGTCCAAGAGTCAAGGGGAGAGGAAAGGTCACACCTTTTGTTATAAAAGCACACTCATAACTCAAGCAAAAGGATTTTAGAGGCTTAATATTTGGAGAGCTAGTCTTGGCTTCTCGATTTGGCATAAGAGAGAAAACTATTCTTTGGAGAAGCAAGAAGTGACTTAATGTTCCACTACTGGAACTAGTTCCTCATCATTGTAATTGTGTACTTTGATCTTTCACTTAATTGAAACTCATTGGGCCAACAAATTTTCATGCATCTATCACATATGTTTTAGGACTATTCTTGGAATGTTTACGATATATGTTGTGTTGATATGTACTGAAACAATTGAACTATTTTTATGGATTTGGTACTCATTTAGTTGAATGTGTGTTGTATTCACTTTAAACAATTGTTATGTGAACTATTTCATTGACAAATCATTTTATGCTCTCGCGTGTCTCTCTTATGTTAGTACTATTACTTCCTTCTAGAGACTCACTCTCTTGTCCCACTCATGAAAATCTCCTTTTACACATTTCAATCGGTGTTTTACACTATCAACTTATTTTCTTGTTCAAGGCTTATGTATATAATCTCTTATTTTATTAGTTTAAACCAAGGAGAATCTTAAGTTATGACGGTCGATTCAATACTCCAGATGGGGCTCCTACTCCAAAAGGTGTGAGGTATAATTGGGACTTCACATCGAGGAGACCCATGTATGTTAGTGGTATCTGTTTTATACAACCAACTGACAAAATAGAAGAGAAGGTAGATCAACGACTTAAAAATTAGCCTCTTCGAGGGGGAAGACTCCTTTACTTTACATAAATGAACAATTATTGAATGGTACAAATGACAAGACATCCTTTCTATATATAGGAGCCTAAGGGGTCACAATATAATCAAATCCTAGATAACAATAATAATGTAAGGGCACAACAATAACAATAGTGGGCGTCTATGGGGCACAATAATAACAATATGGGGACTACATGGGCACAACAATAACAATAAGGGGGCAACACTAACAATAAGAATAAGGGGCTACACTAGTATTATAAGGACCTTACATGTCCCTCTTCTTCAAAAAAGTGTTGTCCTCAATGCTTAAGTAGTTTTGGATGCTTCTGTAAAAAATTCTCATCCTCCCACGTGGAATATTTAGTGGGTAAGTTCTTCCATTTGATGAGATACTATGAAATTGATCAATTTTGTAGTTGTCGGGTTCTTGTTTCCATGACTGCTTCATGTTCCAATATGATTTTTCCTTCCTCGTCATGTTCTGGAAATATTGTTTGAACCAGGAGCTTGTCACCTATAACCTTCTTTAAGCATGAAACATGGAAAACTGAGTGCACTCGGGAAGATGCATGAAGCTCTAATTTGTATGCCATAGTACCAATATTTTGAAACACCTTGTAAGGACCATAGTACTTTGGCGATAATTTATTATCCTTCTTAGCTTACTTGAGGTACATTTGCTTGTATGGTTGTAGTCATAAAAATACCCAATCACCTACATCAAAACTTATTTTGCTACAATGATGATATGCCTGTTGTTTCATTTGATTCTACGCCAAATTGGGGTTATCCTTTAAGAGTTGGAGAACTTGTTGTTGATGCTCAATGTGATCTTCCACTACTTGAACCTTAGAATTTTCTCTTAAATATGATGTGATGGACAATGGCTAATATCCATAAAGTGCCATAAATGGGTTTATTTTTTCTACAGTATGGAAGGAAGTGTTATACCACCATTCAACTAGAGGTAACCACTTGACCCATTGTGTTTGTTTATCAAATACAAAGCAACGAATATATCCTTCCAAACATGTGTTCATCTTAGTTTTCCCATTAGGTTGAATATGATAAGATGAGCTATGAGATAATTGAGTTCCCAGACAAGAAAATAATTTCGTCCAAAAATTTCCAGTGAAAATGGGATCTTTGTCACTTATAATAATCTTTGGGTTTCCATGTAGCTTTTGAATTGTTTTCATAAATGTAATAGCAATTGTACTGGCTTTAAATGGATGAGATAATGCAAAAAAGTGTGCATACTTGGTAATTCTATCAACTACAACCACGATGACACTCTTTCCTTCGGACATGGGTAAACCTGTAATTAAATCCATTGAAACCTTCTCTCAACATTGACTTAGAATGGCTAAAGGTTGTAATAGACCCGGGTTCTTAATTGTCTCCACTTTATTTTGTTGGAAGACCAAATATTCGGCTACAAAATTTTGAATATCAGATTTAAGGCCATCCCAAAAAAATTCCTTCTTGACCATGTCGTAAGTTTTTAAAAATCCTGAGTGCCCTCCTAAGGGAGAGGTGTGCAATTCCAAAAGAATTTTTTGTTTGAGTTGGGAATTATTACAAAGATATAAGTGATCTTTGTACCATAATGAATCATTTTCCAAGTAAATGTATCAGATGTACTGGGATCTTGCTGCAACTTTTGAATGAGTGTCCACACTTCTTCTTCCATTCATCCATTACTTCGGTTATCCAAACTGGTTGGATAATAGAAATGGCACAGATCAATGCTTCCACATCCTCATCCTTTCTTGAGAGTTCATTTGTAACAACATTTTTCTCCCCCTTTTTGTAGATGATTTCAAAGTCATAACACAACATCTTTGTGACCCATTTTTGTTGCTCCTATGAAGATAATCATTGTTCCAAAAGTATTTAAGACTATCATGTTCTGTTTTTACCTTGAAGTGTCTTCCCATTAGGTATTGTCACAATTTATTTAGTGCATGTAGTATTTCCAACATTTCCTTCTCATAAATAGGTTTGTGTAAATACTTTCCTTTGATTGGACGACTTTCAAAAGCAATGGGTCTTCCTTCTTGCAGTGAAACAACACTAATTCCATTTCTCGAGGCATCACATTCCACAATAAAGGTTTTTGTGAAGTCTAGCATAGACAAGACTCGTGTTTAGTACATTGCCTCTTTAAGATGTTCAAAGGCCTTAGTTTCTCCTAGAGTCTAAGAAGATGCATCTTTCTTCAGTAATGTTGTTAGAGGTGCTGCTATTCTCCCATAATTTTTAACAAACTTGAAATAATACCCTCTCAACCCGAGAAATCCTCAAAGATGATTTATGGTTGTGGGGATTTTCTATTCCTTAATGGCTTTAATTTTGTTAGGGTCTACCTTAACAGCCTCATGGGATACAATATGACCCAGATATTCCACCTCCTGTATTCCAAAGAAACATTTGGAGGTTTTTGCATATAATTGTTTCTCCTCTAATAGTTTGAGCACCTTGTCAACATGTTGAGCATGATCCTTCCAAGATTTGTTGTAGATTAGTATATCATAAAAAAATACTAACACAAATTTTCTAAGGGTGGGTTTGAAAATGGAATTCATCAAACCTTGAAATGTAGAAGGTGCATTGGTAAGGCCAAAAGGCATGACCAAAAATTCATAATGACCCTGATGAGTTCTAAATGTTTTTTTTGGAATGTCTTCAGTCTTCATTCTATTTTTATGATATCCTGAACTAAGATCCATTTTGGTGACGTAATTTGCTCCATATAATTCATCCAACAATTCATCAATGATAGGAATGGTAAATTTAGCTTCATTAGTGATCTTGTTGAGATCTCTATAATCCAAACACATGTGCCATGATCCATCTTTCTTATGCATCAATACTACTGGAGTAGAGAAATAACTTTGACTAAGTTGAATTATACCAACATCTAGCATTTTTGCAACCATAAGTTCAATTTCACTCTTTTGGGCATAGGGATATATGTAAGGCTTGATGTTTGGAGGATCACTTCTTGGAATCAAATGAATATCATGATCATGATCGAGAATAGGTGGGAGGACTCTGGGAGTGTCAAATACCTTGGGATGATTCTCCAAGGCTTTTTAGAGATTTGGAGAAATAGATGATTTCAATGTTTGAACCTCTAGTGAGCATATTTGTGCAATTATGCCTCATTTTTATTTCTTTAGAAGTTTTGTCATTCCATTAGAACTGATTATATTTCCTCTTTCCCTAGGATACCCCTTAATTCAACTTCATTTACTTCCTAAAAAAATTCAAGAAAAGTTCTTGAAAATTAAAAGCTATCATACCCAAAGATTGTAACCATTGCAATCTTATTACAACATCAACACCACCCATTGGAATGGAAAGCATTGGGATATTCAATACATATTCCCCCATGGTTATCTTGATATTATGGCACTTTCCAGAGAAATTTATAGTTCCTCCATTTGCAACCATCGCTTGAAACTATAGTGCTGGATATAGGAAGCAATTCAATTCCTTGACTATATTATAATGAATAAAATTATGGGCATTACTTGAATCAATAAGAACTATTGACTTTTTCTTCTTGATATGTCCTTCTATCTTGAGAGTTTGAGGAGTAGTAATTCTTGCCAATGCATTACAAGATATGGTCAGATTGATTTCTTCTTTCTCTAGGGTTGATTCCTGGTGTATATATTCTTGTTTTGATGTTTCTTGTTCATTTTCTTCCTCCTCTTCACAATCTATGTAAAATAATTTATTCTTAGCACACTTATGACCTTTAGTGTATTTTCTATCACAACTGTAACAAAACCCTTTTGATTTTTTTTTTTCTTCCAATTGTTGTGGTGTCAACCTTGTAGGTTGTGGAAGGCTAGGAGTAGCAACACTTCCATCTTTATGGTTGTGAGTAGTAGAATTCCTTGTTGCCATAATTTTGCTTTCAACTTTTCTTGCCACCTGTTGAAGCCTCGAAAATCGCTGCAACAACATGGGGGATGACCACCCGGTCCGGACCTTAAAGCAGCTCCTTTTCCGTTTGGAATGGTGGTTCCGACTGGTTCAACTGGGTCCAGTTACCTTCTCTCAATCTCCAATGGCTTCAAAATATGACTTTCATTCACCAATGGAAAAGAGACATCAGATCGTCCTTCTTGCTGATCAGGCAAGAAGGTGACCCTTAAGCTGATTTGGGGCTCAACCAATCCACTACTAAAGTTTGCCTCTTTGGGAAGAGGACTTAAAAGAATGTAGAATTTACTCTAAATGCAAACCTATTCTAAGATGCAAGCAAAAGAACCTATCTTAATCCTATCTCAATTAGGCAGATATAGATCTAACCTAACCAAGAGCAGGTATTTAAAATATTGATTTTTAAATATCTCGTTTATAATGAATATCAAATTAATGAAATAGTTCAATTAACTAACATTATGGATACCAAACACATCCTATTAAGACCTTTTAACTGAAATAATCAATCAACAACACTTAGGAAGAAGTTCTCAGAATGATCTTGATCATTTAATCAGTAACTTGAATAATTAAACAATAATATGCGGAAGAAGTTCACAACATATCACTATTTATTCATCCAATATTAAAAGACGGATTTATGAGTAAATAGTTACTCAGAAATCAAAATTTAGCTCATAAGAGCAGAGATAAATAACAACAAAAAATAGAAGCAAATTACCCATACCGACAAAAGTGCACAAATATGTAAGTAAATTGACACATTTTTGTTATCATAAAATGAAACCAGCATTTAAAACAATAGTATTCGAAATACCAGTTTATTAAATCCATTTCTCAAGATCCGGTCTCTAATAGTCTTTTACAATGTCCAAGCTTCTGCTTTCAAAAGCTGAGCTACAATAGTGCAAACTCCGTTCACTATACATGACTCAAGATGTAAAAGAAAAACCTCAATAATATCCAGATCTGAGATTCCACTCCTCCCACCTACAACTCTAAATCCCTATTACAAAAGTGCTTTTAGAATTCCAGAATTGCAGAGGAGAGAAGCCCCTTATTACATTCTGCAATCTGTTATTTATAATATTTGCAAAGGAATTCTTGAGAGGAAAGTTTGCTGAAGAGAAATTTGTCCAATCCAATTTTATTTGCTCAAAATTCCAATCTTTAATTGTTGGAGCATTCTCATTGATTGAGATCTTTTCTCCATGAATTATATATGTCATTATGCATGAATGTCCGAAATGTCCGACCTTCCCGATTCGATCGGATGAAGAGATCTAATTTCGATCAACTTTGAGAGAGATTCTAACGGACCCTCATAACGAGAGAGCGGGTAACTCATTATATATGTAATTACGTCATGAATTATAACAGTAACTACGCTATAGCATATCATGTTTCTATTATATATGTCATTACCTTTCTTCTTCATATTTCGATCGATTCTTTTCTCAATTCTTCGATAGCGTAATTATATCTCTTTTACTATTTTCCTGCAAGAAGAAATCAAAATAAATTAAAATGCAACAATAAAATCAAAATGGCATTGCTGGCATTTAAAACAAATCCAATCAAATACAATTAAATAAATAATTGAGAATAAAATGTAAGCTTTCTATTGATGCTTGGGATGGTTTTATTGGCGAAGGATATTATTGACGAATGGATCTACAATTGGAAGAGGCTTGGACAAATGAAAATGCAGAAAATAACTTAGAAAATTGATTTTGTTTTAGAAATTTGGAGCTTGATCTTATGCATAAATTTTGTCCCAATTAATGAGCAAATCTATTAGTGAAACCTCCTGAGGAATGTTCTCCTTGATTTTATCTTTCCAATGAGCCGTCCTGGGCCTCATTTGGCAAAGTAAAACTCATTCTATGAGCTTACAAAGTTGATGAGTCAAATCTGGCATAACTCTGGAAATTCTGTTGCTAGGCTAAAAATGAGTATTTTAATTAAAAATCTAATCCTAAATTAGAATTCTAATTATTTAATAATTAATCATAAACTAAAATAATTATTAATTAATATTAATCTCACTAACCAATATATAATTAATTTTTTCACTTGCTGGTTCACGGATACCCTGGTCAGTGGGTAGCCGCTATGTCCAGGGGTTTAAATCTCTGAGTAGACGCCACCCGAAGGGCATCAACACCCCTCGGCCTATTTACTGACCTAACCCCAAGAGCTTTCATGATTCGACCCTATGACCTCCCATTAGCGAGGCACTTGATTTGACCGATTGAGCTAACTCTTGGGGCTTATCTAATATATAATTAATTATTTACAAACTATATAATATTAACTTAAATAATAATTAAATTAAATTAATTATATGTTAGACATTAATTAATTAAATTAATTTAAAATTTATTATTTAAATATTTAAACTAATATTAATTTACCTACCTTACTTCACTTAATGTACTCACATAAACCATTAAAGTAACAACTCATATGGTAACATACACCATTTCAAAAAATCGAATTAATACGTGAGCCTGTCAACGTTGCCTTATAACTTCGGTGATCGCATATCGGTGAATGAGGGTTACTACAGTTTTTTTTAAGAATGAGCGATAAATATTTGCAATGAGAAATTTGCGATGCGATGCATCAATTGTATTGTTAATTTTTGTTTTAATTTAATTTAATTAATTAAATTTTATATTTAAATTAATTAATATTTAAAACTAATAAAAAGTAAACTAAGCTACCTATAGTATATTATTTCTACTTTACTGATACGTATGAGTAAAAACTTCAAACTAAAAACCAAACTACGAAGCTCATACGAGACTTTGGTTAAAAGGACACGTTTTTCGACTTTTCGCAATCGCACATTCGGATGGTAAGGGTTATCCCAATTTTTATAAATGTGTCAAGTGAAATTTTGTGATGCGATCTTGTGATCCAGTGTAATAAATTTTGTTTATATATATATATAATATATATATATATATATATATTTTAATATTAAGTTTTTAATTTTAATTAAAATTAATTATATATTTATTATAATAATTAATTTAATTAAATCTTAAAATTTAATGTTAAATATCAGTTTTTTATTTCGGTTTTATTTTAATGATGTTTAGTTTAGTTATGAAATTTTCTAGAGCCTAATTTGTCTATCTAAACTACAACTATTCCGAAAATAAATAAAAAGAATAGAAATAACATTTTTAACCCAAACTAGATAAATGATAGGACTTCAAAAGAGTGCCATTTTTAAACCAGTTGACCAAATGAGGCGAAACAAATGTCAATGGGAAGCTTATAAAAAAAACGATTCTAACAAAACAATCAAAACAAGAATCCAAAGAAAATGAAAAATTAACAATAGCGTAGGATAATCAAATAAAATAAAAATCTTAAAAGGTGCTTAGCCAAATTTTTTTATAGAAAGGGTCCCCATTATTTGAAGTGAAGACGTCAATAATGGGGGGTTGTGCTTTTACCACAACACCACCCTGAATGCTTTTTAAAATGAATCAGGTTTCCAACGACGAACTTTACGTTGGATGTTATCCTTTAAAGTCCCTATGAAGACATTAATCCTATGTTCCTCTGGAATATCAATTACCCTTATATTCAATTTTTGGAAGTCCTCAATGTGCTCCGTCATTGAACCTTTTTGTTTTAGATTTATCATTTGGCTAAAGAAGGCGTTTCTCTTTGTGTCCTCATAATGTGCTATCATTTACTCGGTAAAAATTGACCAAGTGACAAGTTGTTTACGAGAAAAAGTCTATCGATACCATACAAACTGATTGGGTTCTAAATATAAATTTTCAATGCGTACCTTTTGTGTGTGTTGCACGTTATGGAGATCAAAATATTGCTCCATCTATAGCATCCATGTCACCAGATCCTTACCATCAAACTTCCTCATATCGATCTTTGGAATATGGTGGGTATTTAATCCAACATTAGAGTCTATGAAATCATGATTAACATTTATTTTGTTCTCATCATGAGTTTCATCTAATACCTTTGCGCCATTAGGAAGCATTTCTTTTAGCAACTTTTGTCAAGCCTTCCTTTAAACCTTCCATGTCTTATTTTAAACCATTCTTCAAACCTTCCATGTCTGCTTTTAATCCATCCTTCAAACCTTCCATGTTTGATTTTAAACAATTCTTCAAACCATCCATCTTAGCTTCCATTTCATTTTTTGTTACTCTTTGCGAGAGCGAAATTTGTTGCACTTGGTCTCGTAATTTTGATATATCATGTGGCATTTATTCCTCTTCTCCATGCGTCATAGTAGAGCTTTTTGGTTGCTTACTAGGTGTTTCCATTTTTTTGCTTCGAGTCATTTTGGAATCAAATAATAATATTTATGCTTCACTATGCCCCTTGAATCACTTCAAACTATTTTTTCAAACAAAACTTATGCAAATTTTAAAAAACATTACACATCTTTTTCTTGCTTTGCAGGAGCTCGATATTGGATCTGTTGTAGCTCTGTAATTTTGGATCTCCAAGGTCTGAAATTTGGTCTTGTGGTATCCCTTTGAGTCTTATTTCCAATGCCATAAGTCAAACCAAATTTGGATTCCTCAAGGTAAAGTTATTCCCAATCTCCCACGATGGCCTGATTATGGACTGGTTCATTAGAGCCAACCTGTACAGAGTGCCACATGTCCCTATTTCAACCTTTAGTTGTCAAAATTATACACAAGATACTACAATTCGTGAATTTTCGACTGCTTATTTCCAAATTCAAATCAGATTCTTGTAGAGGAAGTTATGACAATTTTCCCAAGGCCACCTATTTGAGACGAAATTCTAGAGCATGCAAAAAGCCTAACTTCTTCGGACCATATATCTGAAAATATAGCGAACTAATATCTACAATGTTTATAGGAAGTTCATAAGGATTTCGACTCCTCATGGTAAAATTTTCAGCTTGAGAACCTCTATAGAAAAAAAAATTATAGTGAAAATTCCATGATGTCTTGTTTGCAACAACGAAACCCTAGAATCCAAAGCTCTGATACCAAATGTTATGCAACCAACTCACAAAATAGAAGAAAAGATAGATCAACAACTTAAAAATTAGCCTCTTCAAGGGGGAAACCTCCTTTATATTACGTAAATGAACAATTCTTGGATGATACAAATGACAAGACATCCTTTCTATATATAGGAGTCTAAGGGGTCACAATATAATCAGAGCCTACATAACAATAATAACATAACGACACAACAATAACAATAGTGAGATTCTATGGGGCACAATAATAAAAATATGGGGACTACATGGGCAAACCAATAACAATAAGGGGGCTACACTAACAATAACAATAAGGGGCTACACTAGTGTTATAGGGAACTAACAATCTGACACCATCAACATTCTAGCGGTATAAGGAGGGTCAGATGACAAGTTGTGCCCATTGAGTCTTTTTTGAATCTCTTATCTTAAATGGCTCTTTCCCAAATCATAATCCTGAGATGTTTTTCTAAGGAGCTTGAGTTTACCATCCCTATGGAAATCATTCATGACTTGTCTCAATTTAAATTTGATGGCGAGAGTGAACTAATTGTCCTCAAACACTTCTTTCAATTTATGAATTTTTGTCTCTCTAATAGAATTCATTGTAAATATATAATGAGCATATTGTTAACCATCACATTTTAAGGTCGAGTTAAGAAATGATATCATACATTACCTGTTTCTTCTATCCATTCAATTGAGAAAATTGTTAAGGAGCTTTGTGAAGCCTTTGATAGGTATGATTATCAATATGTATGTGATAGAATTGATTTACTTAGAACAAGACTTGGTTAAATTGCAAAGGATTTTATTAATTGGTTTCTTCACCTTTTATATGAATTTCCCAAGGGAGTTATTGATTCATATTTCATCATGGAAAAATTTAAGAATTTGATTCTACTCTCTTGAGATATTTTGAATCTGAACCCCCAAATGGTTCCCCCTCCCCAAATTTGGAAAATCATGAGAAACCTCAATCTTCCAAGGAGGAACCTATTATTCCTTTAATTCCTTTTCCTCCTCCTTTTCTAGTACCCATATGATGTTTAAGTTGGGAAACGTGCAAATCAAGTTGTTGATATGTCTTCTCCACTTTCATCCCCTTCTCATGCTTCAGATCCTATGGGGGATAACTTGGAATGGTTTAGTGACTGCACGGAGCCTGAGGTGAAGGTTGGTCATATAAGTCTTCAATGTCACATCAATATGCATAATTCAAGTCTTTAATTTGATTTAATTTTCGATACCCTTCAACCTCTACCACCTATGTTTCATGATCTGCTAGTTTCACCTACTTCAACTCATAATGATGTTCAACCTATTGTTTCAAGTGGTAATCAAGAACAAGGTAGTTGTATTTCACATGTAGAGGAGCAAAGTGTTGAACAAATTTATTATCTTTTCTCACTCTTTCAAAATGACAATCTTACCTTTCTAGCTGATCTTTGATCTTTTAATCCTAATAACCTGTTAAACGATTCTGAATCTCGCATCCAAGTTGAGACATTGGATAACCATCACTGTGACATCCTTGTTTCCATTAAAACATATGGTGGTGAATATCCAAGTATATCATATGATATATTATGTTCTTCTAAGGGCTTGGATTTGCAAGGTAATTCAGAATTTGTTTATGACAATTTACAATCTCCATTTGTTAATTGAGATGCTCTTGTAATTGAGAATGATCTTGAATCTTCTTTAATTCATACATCCTTGGATGACAAATTTGTAGTGTTAAGTTGTCATGTTTTTGAATACTTGGAATACCCTAGTCAATATGAGTGTCATATTATTATGCTTATCTTTGACCATTATACTAATGACAATGATGTTGATCCATTATTCTTTCAAGTTCAATCTGATTTAGGTACAATCGTTGCTCCTCCTCCTGTGTCTTTCAATACTTCTTCACCTTTAGCACACTATTCATTGTACCCAAATATGTTTGAAAAGTTTGTTACACTAGCTTCCCTCCTAAATCCTTTAAATCTTCTGACTAATCATGGTTACAATTAGGTATAGGATGTTGTGATACTACAATCAGAGGATGAGAAGTTTGAATCTATTATTCATAAGTTGGATGAATATGTTCCAACCCTGAATGATCAAGGGATTTTTCAAATTGATGTATCTTGATTTTCTATCCACCAAGAGTCTAATGTGCTTAATCCTAAATTTGATCAAACCAGTGGCATTGAAAATGTTTTCATTAATACATCATATGATAGTGATGTATGTATACCTATTGATGTTTCCAAGCCACCCAAATTTTATGATACATCATCAGAAAGTTTTGAGACTTCTTAGGAATTCGAGGCACTTCATCTCCTGGTGATGGTTATGTCAGGTTCTCGCAATCAAGTTCATATTTATGAACTAATTTGGATCCATATTTTCACGCATAATTATTTTCTTAATGTTCATCCACTGGTTATGAATTAATTATTAAAGGACTCATGATATTTTCAAGTGTAACTTCAAGATAGAATTCTTGATTAGATGAAATGTTCTTGTTTGGATAGTTTTTTTCATGTCAACCCCTTAAGCTAGGTTAAGGGTTGGAAATCACATATTTCATAGATCCTGACAGTTTCAAGGCCTGTCATTTTGATGATTGAGATAAAGGCCATTTTGGGTTGAAATATTTGTCTCTATTAAACTCTTCCGAATATGATCATCTTATTACCCCTTTTGTGCATATCATGAAGCTAATCATCTCCATGGCACATTTCCTCTTTTGGAGTAATTGAAATTGCTTCAATCATTCAACTAACCAAAACCATTGTGTTCGTGTTGTGTTTGATTTGACACATGTTTGTAATATTTTGTCAGCTCAATATCCTCATAGGTTTCCTAGTTCTATAATGTCAACAATTATTTTAAATTCCCTACACTTTCTTACTAATGACTTTGCATGTAATTGGATACAAATGGAACCGATAGAGGCTTGAGAACCTTATATGTCAATCGACCAATTTGATCATTATAATGGAGATTCTCTTTGTGACTTGAATGTTTTAACTGAGAATTTACCTTCTCATTAGTCTCAGGGTCTTCAAAGTGGTTGTTATGAATATTATGATCCAATTGTTGAATGGTTAAAGCAATATTACCTCGCAAGTTCCATTGCAAATAAGAGGTTTCTATATTTTTTTATGTTTGCAAGAACTAAAAACATAGATGCATGTGTATTCGAAAGCAGCCTTCAAGGTTTCTATAATTGACATTTCAAGAAATAATGTGAAGTTCAAAAATGGCTCAAACCATTGAGTATGGCACATCCTTTTGGTAATAAGCTAGACCTTCAATTAATTGCGCAAGTTTTAAAATTGCTTATCTTTTCTATTGCACATTATTTTATATTTATTTTAATTTATCGTATCTTTGTGGTTGCAGGTCGGGAATAATGATGGCTACATTGGAAATATCATTACACTTAGCCCTAACCTTCTAGCTTATTAGGTCAGGAGTAGGCTTAGTTGCATTTATTTTCCCTTGCATTGCATCCACCCTCTATTCTGCTCTCCATCGAGCCTCTGCATTTGTTTTTTTTATTATATTGTATATTATGCATATTGTTTTGCGTTCCACCTCCATTTGATTTGTTCTTTCAATTTTGTTTTGCTTTCTTATCATGTATTTTCCTTTTGTTTTGTTTAGTAATACTTTGCATGAAATATGCTAATGTTTTGCTCAAAACACAATGTGGCAAAAACTTGAAAAGGGAAATTGTGATGACAAACAATGCTTGGCTAATATTTTACCTCTTCTCTATCAGGGTTTACATTTCTTTAAAGTCAATGATGTCTGAATTGAAAATATTATCCACTTGAATCGAAATCCCTTGGTCTAATTATCAAGCCAGTATCTATTCTAGGATCGTCTTTCCTCAACATGGTATTGTAAGTAAATATTGTCTTTATTGCTGATCCAATTGAGTATATAATGGTGAGGGGAAAATCAATTAGCGAGAAAACCAATATCATAGATATATATTACCTTCTCTAAAGGAACAAACTATCCTTATCTCAATAAGTCAGGATCCCTCTTCCACCCGTGAAATAAATAAGTGCCTAAGAACATTTCTATGAATAAAATAAATAAAGTGTGAAAGAAGAGAGACTTCCTGCATAGAGAGGTGAAACAAGTAACTTCATTGGGTTATTATTTAAGCTCACTAATAGAGAAACTTGTTTTACTGTAGTGACTCCTCCGGGGTACTCTCCAAGATTTTTGGCAGTGGAGCAACCCCAAAATATGAAAAATCACACTCTGATTATCTTAAACTTGTAGTTATACATTATGCTTTCCTAGATTGAAACAATTGTGATTTGGAAATCCTTAATATGTGTTGAATCGAGTAAGGGAATGGAGGGGGCTATATCTCTAACCAGGTTGAGTATGGAATCCAAGGTAATCTGCAAGATGAATCAATACTTCCTGAAAGACTAAGACCTTGCACTTAGAGATTTAAACCTAAACAGAGAAGTTGGAGTTCTATGAGTGTGTCACCAAGTGTTGACATTGCAATCAACATTGTCCAAAATTTATCCTACACTTGAATTTTGGAGCCTTGTGAGGATCTTACAGTCTCCCACCCTATAGTTATTCCATGGTCGATTAATATTTTGTAAAGGGTTCAAGTATTTATCCTTGTTTTAAACTGTCGAGTCACTTTCTTACACACATGCTGAGTCTTTGATGAGTTCATGAACACACTTCCTTTACGCAATATTGAAAAGGCATAGCACCATCCATCAAGATAGTGCTTATGCATTGTTCAACTCATGTCAACAATTAGTGTACACTTTTGTTGATAACCTCCCTCACTTCGGTTGCGTTTGTTATTTCGATGAGTTTTCTCAACTGTCACTTATGTGCACCGTCACTTTCACAAGTGTTGTTTTTACATTTTTGGTTGTCTCTTTTGCTATATTTAACCTTAATAAGTGTCATTTTCAGGTTATATTTGCTATAAAATATGTCTCTTTCAAGGTCTTTCGTGTTTTGCAAGTGTCGCCTTCATGTTTTCCACATGTTGCAGGTTTCACTTTTGTTGTTTTTGCTCCTGCATGTGTCACACTTTTGCACATCACAAAGTTAGTTATGGCACACTCTTCTACATGAGATGATCTTAAATATCATTAGAATATGTGCCGACAAATTCCTACAACTTATCCCACCTTTTGGTCTCAGTCGACACTTTTTTCAAAACTTGTGTTCTAAGTGTTGTAATGTGTCGTTTCAAATGTTACACTTAAAAACCACTGTTAATTTGCTGTTGTTTTAAGGTGTGACTATTATTCACAAGCCCTGTGAAGTACATTGGCTTGTATTGATGACATTTATGTTTGTGGTGCATGTTTGAGTCGTGTTAGGATGCATTTCCTTGTCCTGCAATGTTGGTCCCACACTTAACCATTTTGGGAGCTCCTCTTAGTCCTCCTGCTCAGTGCAAGTTGTAAAGGCATTAGCCCTCTTACTAGGTGATGAGTCTAGCTTATTCATGAGACTCATTGACATATCTTTTACTCCCATACTTGTGCACTAAGTCTTTTCTAAGGTCCCCTCCATCTCAAAGTGCGTTAGTTCTTCCTAGGATAAGTGATCTAGCCTTTTATTGCCTCCCTCGGTGAAAAGAACATTCCAGATAAACACATAGAAATTGTTAAGAGAATTGTGCCCTCCCAAGCTTGAGTACACTTTGAGCACTTAGTGAAAAATCACACTTTAGAAGAACAAGGACCATTTGAGCGCACTTCGGAAGGAAAAGGACCTTCTCTCCCTTCAAAAGCACACCTCAAAATAAGAAGGCTCATTTCAAAACAATAAAGCACACTTCAGAATAACAAAGCACACTTAAAACCAATGAAGCACACTTCATAATAGTGAATCACACTTTATAAAAATGAAGAGCCTTCAGAATAATGAAGCACACTTTGGAACAACAAGGTGAACTTTAGAAAAGTAAGGACCTTCTATCTATTAAAAAAATGTGCATGGCACAGTCTTAAAGTGCAAGTGCATGGTCCAATCATTAATCTTAAAGCCTTCATCCATCCCTATTCCCTTAGAGCACATGGCGCAATCACAAATCCTAAAGCCTTCATCCTTCCCTCTTCCCTTAGAACACATAGCATAGTCATGAAGCCTGAAGCCTTCATTTGAGAGCACTTTTTTGACTTAAAGAACTGCACCCTCCTTGAGTGCATGAGCACACCTTGAACCAACGAATGATTTCTCCTTCTTGCTTCGATTGTGCGCCTTGCACCCTCATAGTTCATCTTGAGCGCACTAACACACTAGTAAGGCTTGAAGCTTAACCCGTTCCTTCCTTCATTGTGTGCCCTGCACCCTCACAGTTCATCTTAAGCGCACTAACACACTGGTAAGGCTTGAAGCTTAACCCCTTCATTCCTTCATTGTGCGCCCTTGTGCCCTCCTTATTCCCTTTGTTGGCATGAGTGCACCCAAAACCCATGAATGAATTCCCTTGTGCTTTGGATCTGCGCCCTCTGCCCTTGAGCTCTCTCTCTCTTTCTTGAGCGCACAAGCGCACCTTGAAGCCTCAAGCTTGGACCAAGACATAAAGACATTGCATGATGACTCAAAGGACTCCAAAGATCATCCAAGACCCTTTCAAGGGTGAAGATAAGCAAACAAGTGGATCTTTCATGAAGATCAAGCATAGATCAGATCTACCATCAAGAATGCAAGATGAAGCAACATGGAAGACAACTTGGCATTGCCACCTCATCGTGAAGTCCATGACATCATTGTCAAGTTGTAACTTGTACAAGTGTCATCATAATATTCAATGTGTGTCCATGTGCCATGCCACATCATCACGTGGAATGTAATGATGTACTCTTAAGAAAAGGACAAAATGTAATGTGCAGAAGTGCAAGAGTCATATGTATAACATGAAGAGTCACATAGTCATATATGGAAAAAGAGTTGTATAGAAGTCTAAAAGTCACATAGAGAAGTCAAAAGGTAATTTAGAAGTTCAAGAGTTGTTTAGAAGTCCAAATTACGTATTAGAAGTCCAAGAGTCATGAGGGTAGTGCAAGAGTCAAGGGGAGAAGAAAGGTCACTCCTCTTGTTATAAATGCAACCTCATAATTCAAGAAAAAGGATTTTGGAGGCTTAAGCTTTGGAGAGATAGCCTTGGCTTTTCTACTTGCCATAGGAAATAAAACTATTATTTGGAGAAGCACGAAGTGACTAAATGTTCCACTACTGGAACTAGTGCCTCATCATTGTAACTGTGTACTTTGATCTTTCACCTAATTCAAAATTTAATGAGCCAACACATTTTGATGCATGTGTCACAAATGCTTTAGGAATATTCTTGGGATGTTTACAATATATGTTGTGTTCATATGTGTTGAAGCAATTGAACTATTTTGGTGGCTTTGGTACTCATCTAATTGAATGTGTGTTGTATTCGGTTTAAAAAATCCTTATATGAACTATTTCGCTAACGAATTTTTTTATGCTCTCGTGTGTCTCTCTTAGGCTAGTATTATTAATTCCTTTCAGAGACTCACTCTCTTGTTCCACTTGTGAAGGTATCCTTTTACATAATGCAATCAATGTTTCATAATGTCAACCTACTTGCTCATTCAATATTTATGTATATAATCGCTTATGTTATCTGTTGAAACCAAGGCAAGTCTTAAGTTATGGCAGCTGGGCCAATACTCTGAACGGGGCTCCTACTCCAAATGGTGTGACGTCTAATTTGGACTTCACATCGGTGATGTTATCACTCCATAATTTTTGAGGGTGTGGAAAAAATCACAGATGTAACCGCATAACCACTTTGGAAATTGGGAATCTAGCCCTTCTAGTTTCAGAGAGGGATCTCTCTTTATGATTTAGCTTTGCTTGACTGAAAGTATTAGGCTAACACTTAAGTTCAGGTTTGGGATTTTTGTGTTGTTGGGTTGAAATTGGAAAGAAATGCCATTGGGAAAATGGAGTCACTTGTTTGAGGTGATCAAATACAGATTTTACAAGCTAAAATTATAGGGAAGGTTAGGAAAATTCACAGGATCCTTTAAGATCTATGGTGTGAAGGAGAGGAAAACATTTAGAGAACCAATTAAAAAATAGAGCAGTTAAGAATTCTGATTTTAATCTTCAGTGGAAAACATAAAAATTATTCTTAAGCCAGAGACAGAGTGTACATTCAAACAAATTTTGTTTTTTATCTTCTTAGAATAATTTAGATTTTAGAATCACATATGCGAATAAAAAGAAAATAATTTGACAAAGAGAGATGCACTTCACCATTAAAAATGACACAATAATCCTATAATGATTGCACTATATTATTGAAAATATGATCAATGGTGGATTTGTGAGTTTCTTTGCAATACAAGTCATTTTCTTCAAACAAGTCCCAACCATTCACACTTTGAATTATGTACTTATAGAAAATATTACAAAATATCTTGATTCTAAATATCAAGATAGGATCCTAATAATATCTAAAAACCGATTACAAAAGTAGTACAAAAATTTAGGAATTTTCGAACTGCTTGAATTGTTGGCCCTATTTTTGAGGATGACTATTGATGACTAAGCCTCCAAATTTGCTATGCCGTTTGCCTTGTTGTCGAAGATAAAAAATTACTCAAGTAATTCACACAACGTGTCCCATTTGTCTTCACTTGGGATAGAAAATTTAACTAATTTTCCATAGGTCTCATCCAAATCTGTGTACTTTTGGAAAGTTGGTTTGATGATGAACAAATGTCTGAGCTCATGACTGATGAACAAGTCGAAATCTAAGGCCTCTACGAATGCTTTCCCTATTATATGCCCATTTATACCTACAAACCTTGACTTGTCTTGGGCAATAATGCAAAGTTTCTCCTAGTACTCTGTCAAGCTCATGAGTTTATCTCCCATACCAATTAGTCCTGGTAGACCTTTCCTGTTCAGTACTTGCATCTTCTTATGAAATCTATGTATGTTGGTTTCTATATTTTGACATTTATTGTATAAATGTAGCATAAGGTTTCTTTTGGTGTGCACCCTCTTCACTTCTAGAATAGTATCTGTCCTGTCTTGAGTTCTCAGCTGCTCTAATTCTTCTTTGTTTTGGAATTCAAGATTTTGATAATTGTTGTTGCTTCCCTAGGTTTCTGTCCTAATTCTATTTTGATTTTCCTTATTACCTCTTTGGACCTATGTATTAATTCTTGTTGCTCGAAAATAATTTGTATGGAAGGCCATATTTATATGATGGTTTCACTAATTTCTATCCATATGTTTTCTCTAGCTTGGGCTAGAGTTTGAGTCATAATTGATTCAATCTACAACTGTTCAATTTTTAGATTAAGCTGATGGCTTTTCTGCAACTCTGCTACATAAGAAGTATCAATTCTTTATTTATGTTTTGATAGTGTCTTGAGTTGAACTTTTAACTTAGAAATTTCTAGTTCCTAAATGGATAGATCATCCATGGCTTTAACAAGTTCACTTGCAGAATCTGATGTCTGTGCTAGTGCTGAAGTTGATGTAGATGCTCCTGGGGTTGTGGTCACTAAAATTGGGATTGTTGTAAGTGTAACTATGGCCAACTTTGTTGCCTGCTCTTTTTCTTTGAGCAGTTTCTCTAGTTCTACTTCCATGTCCTGAATCTGGCTGTTTTGTTCAATCACTATTCAAAACATATCCTCTTTCTTCTTTTCCATCTCTCCAACTTCCTTAGCCTATGGATATTCTATGGTAGGAAGTTTAGTTGCTTCCTCAATGTTGCTATATCAACATCCTCTATTTTCAAAAGCTCTTCTGTTGCCTTTACATCTTTGGGATTATATCCCAATTTGATCGTGAAGTCTTACAATGACTTGATATTGGTATCCTTGGCTAAGGATGAAATCCTTTCCGACTTTTGCTGTGACTGTGTGTTGTTTAATGAGACCCACAATCTAGAAGACGACATGGTAGCATTAGTTAGTGTAGAATACATCATTTAATTGGGTTTTTTGTGCCTTTCCATCTGGTATATTGGATGAATTTGTTGTGTATAAAAAATAAATAGATATTCGTTATAATCTATGGGTGTCCTTGGGGATGGCACTTTAGCTTCAAGGAATGAAATTTGAATTTTGCCCTTTTTTGTGTCAAATGTTGAAAGGCGCTTGTGTTGTGATGTCACTATCTACTTCCAAAATTGTGTGTAGGTTGTGGGTTTCAGCATCTCATTCCTCTGTTTGATTGCCTTGTATTTGGAAAAAAATATTAGGCTCAACATTGTCTTGAGCCAATTCAACTGTTTGTGGTGTTTCTGGAGGATCCATGGATGTTGATGAAGAGGGTGATCTAATGAAGATTCCATCTTCCCTTGTAGACAAGTGAGGACTTGTCATAACAATTGTTTCTTGTGCTTTATCTCCCTGCTGAAAAACTGGCGTGGAGTTAGTTTTTTGTTTCTTTTTGTATATCAGAAACTCCTTAGCTCCAATTTCTGTCACTGGGGAATATTCTTCTTCTCTTATTCTTTTCTCAGGCCTTTCTTGAGGTGTAGGAGTTTGTGAGGGTGTTGTTGATATGACTTGTTCTTTAGCCTCTTACAGTGTGTTCTCCTCCCACTGGTATTGGTTCATGTATTGCTCGATCTCTGGCCAAGGAGTATGTGCGTAGGGAGTAGTCTTTTGCTCCACCCTCAACTTTGAAATTAGACCAAAAGGGTCATAAGACCAAGTAAAGCTTAACTTGAAATTTAATTGCTTCAATAACAAATCAACTTCTTTACTAGCTGTTCTAGAATTACACACAAAAGGTCTAACCTATGGTAAGTCATCCACATGTATCATTTTTCTGATGTACTCTAATGAGAACAATCTCATGGGAACAAATTTTGGCAGCCTATAGGGTGGCAATTCACATCCATATATTTTGATCTCGGTGTAGTTTTGGTATAAATACCAGTGACCTGTCTTCACCTAGTCACTAAGATGCAAATTTTTTTGAATATCTGCTACTATCCTTGACTCCAAATCTCCATGTAGCAGACAAATAACTGTGTACAAGAACTGATCAACATAGTGTGTGAAAGTAAACTCTGTGGAGTTTTTCCTAACCAGAGAGGTCCAATGTATGATTGATTGAGCATTACCCTACTTATCCATTATTTGCAAAGTAAAGGGGAACATGTATGCCTACTGATAAATAAACATGTAAACTAAAACAACATAATTTTTGAAAGCTCCCTCTGCAATAAATTCACTTTAATTAAAAATAACAGGTTTCTCATGAGTGGTAAAAATTGACAAGAAGCCAACAATGGCCTCATCAACCCACTGATCAGAGTGATAACCAAGTAGGTACGAGATGATGCTGATTATTTTCTTAGTTACCTCAGGGAACATAGAAGAGGAATATGGAGGGTTTGTTTTAGGTAATTGGGCATCTTCGAGAATAAATATTTCAAATATCTTAGCTCTATGTGGGAAGGATAAATTCTTGTAGAACTATGTGAGAGAGTCTACTGACAGTGGCTTGGAAGACTTCAGAATAATTACTTGGAGCATTTGAGATATGTCTTCGGCTGTGATGGTGATCAAAATTTCACCATTGTAGCTCACAATTTCTCTTTGGGAGGGTTCATAGCTCACTTGATACGAGGGGACTAGCTCAGGGAAATGATGGGTTTGTGGGAACATGAATTGGGGGAGGGTAGACTCCCATAGATTCAATTCATTGCTCTGGTCTAAGAATTTCTGCTTCAACCAAATGTGAAATTCGAACAAGTCAAATTCATAGTTTGTCTTAGTGATTTTATACCATAGATAGACTAAGGGAAGATGATCCAGGTCAATAGGAGGGGGTAACATGGGATTTTCCTTTGGTTTCTTTCCCTTGTCCTTAGGGGTTCTAATTTTAGGAGGCATTATCGATTTTTAAAAGAAAACACAAAGGGACAACAACACTAGGATTACCTAGAATAGGAAACTAACTGTAGAATGCCGAAGTGAGGTCTTTGATAGTGGTTGTATAACTGTCACCGAGAAATTTTCTAGTTACTGCGACAACGTGGAGGATTGAAAACTTGAAAAAGTCTTGCAAAACAATGAAAGAAAGGAATTTTTTTTGCTTAACAGTGCTTAATAAGGTAATTTTTAAGTTACCATTTTGTTTTTACCATTACCAGGAGGGGTTTCATTATAACGGGAATGAGAGAGATTTGATTGATGTAACGGTTTGCTGACGCGGGCGAGGGAGTGCCAGATGGAAGGTTTTGATTGGGAGTGGTAGAGTATATTTGGAAAAGTTTGACAGATGGAAGTTTGGGGGAGTGGGGTTTGCGGTGGTGAGTTGGTAGATGATGAGTGGAGGGAAGGTCAGCGGAGGTGGCAAGTGATCATTGGTGCAGGAGTAGGTGGTCAACGTCGGATGACTTTTTTTTTTTGGGGGGGGGGGGGGGGCGCAATGAGTGAAAAGGAAAGGGGGGTGTGAAGCATGGTGAGGGTGACACGTAGCAGATCCTTTTGGACCCCTGCCCATGGGTAAAGTGGGATGGAGCTCAGGGGGACCTGAAAGCACTCTCCCACCGTTGATCCGGGTAGGGGATATCTCAACCATTGATTCTTGCGTAGTTGATAATCACATGCTGACAAAACTTATTTGTCGCATTCCAACTTTATTAAAACCTTTGAAACATTTATGAATAATATATGCTATTACAAATAATTAATCACGTTTAACGACATGATTAATTTATTTCAAATCAAATTAACTAATCTAAACCAAATTAATCAAATCTAGGGCGCATTTGATTTTGAAAGCCCCTTTTATTAATTTTTCTAATGTTTTGATTAATTTTTCTTTGTCAGTTAACCACGATTAAATGGTGTGATTAACTCCAGTAATCTAGCTCAATCATGATTAAACTGTGTGATTGATTTATTCACTCACCTAATTAAATTTCTTTTCAGTCTAATCACATTTAAACAATGTGATCACACTAACTATTTCTAATTCTCCTATTTATAATGTGTAATTTAAACAAGCAACACACTTTATTTACAAAAATTCCTTAAGTATGCTTTCATACAATTTTGATTTTTCCTTGTGGCATTTAGACTTTCTCACCTAGGGGGACATTTCCATATATTTTTTCTCTCTTTTTTTTCTTTTCTTTTCTTTTCTTTCATTATTCTATTTTTTCTGTCCACTACAATTTTTTATTTATTATTTATTATTATTATTATTAATTTCTCTCTCTCTCTCTCTCTCTCTCTCTCTCTCTCTCTCTCTATCTCTATCTATATATAAATATATATATATATATATATATATATATATTATTATTAATATATAATATATATATATATATATATATATATATATATATATATATATATAATATATAATATCTATATATATATATATATATATATAAGTATAATATATTATATATATATATTGGAAATAAATTTCAAGCATGAAATATTATTTACATTTTCCAAATATAAATCATTAGGTAAAATCAACTCATCCTATGAAATATAGGACCCTAATAGGGGAGACCCTTGTATGTTGGTGGTATCCAACACCTTGGTAACCTGACTCAGAGGCCAAGTGATATGAGAGAATCCCAACACAAATCTCAAATAAAAATTGGCAAGGCCCAAAAAGATGTGAAGCTCTATAAGAGTGGTTGAGATTGGCCAATCCCAAATGACTTGGATCTTAGTCGGATCCACATGCATGCCTTTCTCATCAGTGATGTAGCCCATATATCAGACCTCGCTCATGCCAAATGTGCATTTCTCCAAGTTGGCACATAGTTTGTGCTACCGCAGGTTTTGAAGGACTTGTCGAATGTGTTGTAGGTGCTCTTCCAAGCTCTTGCTAAAGATGAGGATGTCATCCACATATACAACCATGAATGATTTGATGAAGGGCCACAAGATGTCATCCACCAACCTCATAAAATTTGTAGGGGAATCTGTAAACTCGAAAGGCATGACCAACCACTCGAAATGGCCATCCTTGGATTTGAAGGCGGTCTTCGATATATCTGTGGGTTCTATTGGCACCTAGTGATAGCTAGACTTCAAATCAATCTTGTTCAAATAATTAGCCCCCTTGAGCTATCAAGAAGGTCATCAATATGTGGGATTGGATACGTGTTCCTAACAGTGATTTTGTTTAGTGCCCAATAATCAATGTAGAGTCTCCAAGTTCCATCTTTCTTCTATACAAGTAGAATCAAGCTCCCACAAGGTGAGGAACTTGGTTAGATGTTCCCTTTATGCAAGAAATCTTGCATTTACAGCTTGATTTCTTCATTTTCCAAAATGGAGTAGTGGTATATTGGCCCATTGGGTGTAGGTGCTTCGAGATTCTGATCGATCAAATGCTTGACCTAGTAGTGCAAAGGTATCCATATGGGAGAGGAGAATATGTCCTTGTATTCTTCCGCGACCGTATCCATCTGCTTTTGCTGTGTGGGGGAGCCCTTCTTCAAGGCCATGGATGTGGCCACTATCTTCCCTTTGCTTTGAGACGGAATCAGAAAGAAAACACATTTCTCAGTCTGGGAGATGATCTTACTCCATTACTTAGTAGATATTAAAGAGATGGTGGTAGGTGGAGCTACCAATGGTATCCTCTATAACTTATTACCCAAAATAATAATAGCAATGTAAGGCCTAGACTCATATAAGGCATGAAACTTCCACAAGTATGGTTGGCCTAATAACACATCAAAAAATTCAAGGGGAGCAACATCACATAATACCTCATCCATGAAAGGCTTGATGTTATAGGGGAGGCGACATTGTTGGCTGACGCGGAGATCCTGTCCTTGGTGAAGCCACCCGATGGTGTATGGCTACAGGTGTGGTGTGGTCGGTAGGCCCAACCACTTCATGACCTCTACTGAAATGAGTTTATTTTGGCTCTCGTTGTTGATAATTAACTGCGAAGAAGAACACTTCACCCACATCTGTGAGTGGAAGAGATGCTCCCCCTCCTCTGGATCTTTGGGCTCAATCTTCTAGACCTTGGTTGTGGCACTAGGTTTTGCATCAATAATATTCTTCCCCCTTTCATTGCCCATGTCAGGTTCTAGCTTAGAATTAGAACATGCATCAAACTCTAAAGCTTTCAGCTCGGCCACCAATAACTGTTTGGTGCGACACTCATGTTTGTTATGAGTGAGGTTGTTATGGAACTGATACCACTTTCCTATGTCCTTTTTTGTTTCGTGGTGCCATTATTTTCTTGTGGCTTTGATTGGTTGTCTTGGGTCACTCCACCTTGGCTTTGTCCTTTTTTCTACGGTTTGGGGGCACTCTTGCCTTTCTTTTGATTCGCAGATCCAAAGTCGAGCTTCTTTTATTTAAATTTTTGTTCAATATTGGCAACATATCGGTATGTTGCACCAAGTGAGGAGATGTCCAGGAAATCCATTTATTTCTTAATGTATTTGTGAATATAGCCATAGTACTTGAGCACCAAATGTCACTCAGAGTCTTTGATACCCAACTTTGTGTGAAGAGTATGAAAAATTTTTGTGAGCTTATGCACATCTTGGTCCCTTTACTGTCGTAATGTCATCCATTGTATCTACTTGTCCTCAAGCTACCCACGAGGTAATATTGTTCCTTGACAGTGTCTTGGAAAGAGTTCTAAGAGGGAGAAGCTATAAACATAGAGGGTTCCTTGGTCCTTTTCTCATAGTAAGTTTCCCACCAATCCTTGACATGGGGGGAAGCCTTAAGCAGTGAAAAATTAATCTTCTCCCTATTGGAGAAACTATGGACTGAAAAATAACCTTCCAACAGTTTTAACCATTTATCTACAACATCTGCATATATTTTACCTTCAAATATAGGGATATCAAAGTTCACTTGTACCTTGAAGGAGGCGACACCTCTGAAGTGACTGTTGGATGAAGATGCATGGCCGACAGGAATCCGTAGAAATATCTAGGAAAAGTTGTCCATCATCTTGTCCCTTTGCCACTTGAGGGATTCTTTGAGCAATAGTTTGATAGGATATCTTGCTCCCTCTTCTTTCTTTTATTTCACCATGGGAGGCTGTCAGTTTTGTTGAGGATGGTCTTGCAAATGATCAACTAGTTTAAGTCCCAACTCCTTATACCCCGACCTCATTGGGGACATGCATAGAAAAATAGAGAAAGAGCAGACCACTTTGATACCACTAATCTAGATTTATGAAGGAATGAAATGAAATCCATATATACTGAAAATTGGTGACATGCAGAATGGAAATGAACTAGCTCAGGCGATGGTAGCTTATCTCTAAGAAGAGATGTGGTGGCTACATGCCTTTTGAACTGTACTATAATGAGGCTCGAAGACCTATTTATTATTGATAATCAATGGAAAACCCTAAACATCCAAAAAACATAACCCTAGGAGATGAAGCGCCAAAATTCCGTGGGCCCTATTAAGGTTAATTGGTACATCAACTTCCAAGGGTCGTAACTTTGGCATACAATATTCTCTTGATGAATATGATACCTCATTAGAAAGATCTGTCTGAGAACTACAATTTTTTACTACAAACCCCTACTGTAGGCTATGGGTTTTCCCATTTTCCAAAAAAATGTCGTTTAGGGCCTCAAAATGAATCTGGAAGTTCAGGACTCGAAAAACTACCAAAAATAGTAAATTTTACTGCAATTAAGGAAACTGAAAGAAACAATGGTGGGGGTCCAAGTGGAATTGGCGGGGGACCACCAATATCCACCTGGATCATTTAGAGATAGTTTTAAGTTAGTGTAAGGAATGACATGTAGCCTTCATTAATGAAAACTGATTAATAATATTAATAGAAGGTATAGTGTTGGGGCATAATATTTCTTCAAAGGGCATCAAAGTGGATCAAGTAAAAATTAAGGTTATACTAGAATTGCCTACTCTACAAGATCATAAATAAGTATATTTTTTTCTTGTACATGCTAGTTATTATTGTCATTTTATTGAAGAATTTTCATGAATAGATCATCATTTATTTTCCTTATTAAGTAATTATGATAAATTTATGTGGATAGAGAGTTGCCAACATGCTTTCAAAGAACTATCTAGAGTATCTAAATCTATTATCTTGAGAGGGCCCAATTGGTTGCTCCCTTTTCACATATCTATAGATGTATCAAGTACTTCTATTGGAGTTGTTTGGGGACAACAAGAGGTAATTCATCCATAAGATATATACTTTATTAGTAAAAATATGTCTCTTGTTGGGTTGTGTTATATTCTTTCCACGACTAACCTACGTAGTGAACCGGGGGGTTAGAGGGGGGGCGAAGCCCCTCCTTCGTTGTGCCGATTGCGCAGCGGGGGGGTCACAGGAGGGTTTGAGGGGGAGGGGGGGTAGACCCCCTCTACGGGGTCCAGGGCAGCGCCCCAGGGAATTTTTTTTTGGACCCTATATTAGGTTGGGCGAACCTACCTATGGTTTTCGGTCCATGGT
>APFE031532971.1:0-23202 GCA_000404065.3 Pinus taeda
AGATTTGCCTTTTCTTTTCCTACAAAGAATTTGCTCTTTATATTTTCCTACAAAGAATTTGCTCTTTATATGTGCTAGAGTTATTGGGATATTCTTTAGGAACTAGCAGGCATGCAAATTTATATTTTTAAATCCCTAATTCTCATCATTTGCAAATTGTTCGTCTGCATCTATGCAAGAAGACAACTTAGCTTCAAAACATTTGTAAGACAGAAAACACATTAGAAAATATGGAGCTAATAATAAATGCCCTGTGGTGTCGGAACATTGTTTTCTTGGTTTCCTTTGAGCAATATCATTAGAGAGCCATATATTCTTCAAATTGGTGAGGGACCTTCAGCCCAACACATCAATGACTTCATGGGATTAAATGTTCCTCTTCCAATGGTGGCAGATTTTTTCAACATATTTGATCATTGAAGTTTAACAGATTTGCCTTGCCATCACATTCATCTCCTCCAAATTCAACTGAATTCCTTAATGCTGTCTCATTTTCTTCCTGCAATCCTTCGGGAAAGCTTCCTATTTCCACAACAATCTAAGTGAAGATGGAACAGTAGCATTAAGAATTTCTGAAGTCAGCTTGCCTTTATTTTCTTATTGCTTTGGGAAATAAATTGGGGTTTATTAACATATTCCTAATTATTCACTGCATATCTCTGTACACAAAGCAAGTTCGTTAGGAAGGGCATCAGTCTGAATACAAAGAGCAGTTTGCCCTTATTTATTAACTATTCGGTTAGGTTGGATAAAGAACCATCTAGAAGATGGAAGCAGAATATTGAAGAAACCAGTTCTGTTTGTAGATTTTGGGAAATCCTCTAAAGACCGAGGATTAGGCATCGACTAGAGAGACAATTTATTTGATATGGTTTATAAACAAATATGTGCTTCTGCTAGCATTGGAAGAGCAGGTGGAGGAGCTATGTTTTGGCAGATGATGGCAGAAGGAATGAGCTCATATAGAGATATAGCAATTGCTTTTTAATTGAGTGACTCAATTTCATGTTTCTTTAGGTTGAAGGTAAGGCCACTAAAGTGGAAAAAATTGTGATGCCAATAATCAGAAGGATTGTGATAAGAAATTTAATATTCCAAGAAGAGGAGGTAGTAGTAGATTCTAAATAAATTAGCAATGCAACAACATAAATGTTTGCAACAAATTTAGAGAGATCCACCTTGTTGAATAATGCATACACTACATGGATAATGGATTTACGCATTTTATGCCTTACGGCGTTTTCTTTGCAACATCTGGTGCAAATGCTAGTTTTTATTTCCAAAGAAAACCGGATGGAAAACCCAAAAGATGCTTCCCAATATTCTTGGAAGGATCGCATTCTTAGCAAATCCATCCACATACTTGTAAGCCTAACCAGGGGGTTTGAACCACGCAACTACTAGCACAGAACTAGCCTAATGCCTAATTACATTGGCAACAGCTGATTGAGCGAATACCTTGGGCTTAGGAATTTAATGTATCTATATACATTTTTAATCATCAATTTACTTGTAATGGCTTATAATCCTGTGAACAGAATGTTTCAGGCCAATAGTTCCTTATTTGGTTTGAAGTTATTAAGGGGAGAGAGTTATGATAAGTTTAAAAGTTAGGAAGGAAAGAGAGTTATGATATATGAAAATATAAACATACAATCTTCCTGAATGTTGTATGAATGTGCTTGTTTGTTAGTTAAAGGTCGGATCAGAATGTTGTTTTATTGGACCATAACAATCTCCTTTTAGAATTAGAAACCAACCGTTTTAAATGATTTCGATAAAATACCGTCTCTATAAGTAACTATGAATTATAATATAAGATAATTTTGGCCACACTGACCCTCTCAATCGGGGCCAAAAGCAGACAATAGATCTCCAACTGCTCTGCTATATTGGAAGCTGAAACAGACCCCAGACCCTAGTCCCCTGCAAACAATGAAAGTTCAACATGCCCATGCTTTTTATAGCTTGCTTCACTGAATGTCGCTGAGAACCCCACGAATGACACTGCCCATCCTCGATGCAATGGTCGGCTGGCATACTTCAGCAATTCCTCCTGCAACAAATCTTGGAGATGGATATAGTGGCAGCGTAGCAGTCAGACTCGGAGGTTTTCAATAACTCGAGCAACTATTATAGCAAACACCTTTAATAGTCTAATTCGATGGCCAACTACTCTCGTGGCAGCTTTGAGTTTGTTTCTCCTCCTAAATCATTCACTATGAGCATCATTGGGAACATAACCTGTGACTTTGTTGTCACAGGCTAATGTCTCAAACTTCGAACAGATTTCTTGAATTTGTGAATGCAATCCCTCTCCTATCACGAAAGTATGCACCTGTTTATTTACCTCAATCCAGCTACATCCAGGTGTCTTTTTTATGTCTTTAGATTTCATCATTTTCCGTATATTTTCAATGTCCTCCCACCTGCCAGCTGTGGCGTAGATGTTTGATAGAAGCACATAAGGTGCGGGATTTTTAGGGTCCAACTCGAAAATGTGTTCTGCCACATGCTCTCCTAGCTCTAGATTTTTATGTGTTCTACAGGCACTTAGCAAACAAATCAATACAGAAACATCAGCTTTTATTGGCATTTTATTGATAAAGTCTTGTGCTTTGTCTAGATAGCCAGCACGACCAAGAAGGTCTACCACACAGCTATAGCGCTCCACTGCAGGTGTGATATTGTAATGCACTTTCATACAGTTGAAGTATTCACAGCCCTCATCCACTAGTCCTGCATGGTTACAAGCAGACAAAACACAAAGCAACGTAACATGATCTGGTCTCGTCCTAGAGAGTTTCATTTGTTCAAAGAGTTTGAGGGCTTCATTTCCACAGCCAAGCAAAGCATATCCTGCAATCATTGTTGTCCACGAGACAACATTCCTTTCATGCATTTGTCAAATAATTCACATGCCTTATGCATACTTCCGCATTTTGCATACATGTCTATCTAGTATCAAGGCATTTATCACAGCTATATCAGTTTGAAATCCATCTCTAATCAATAGTTCATGTATCCCTAAGCCCTGTTCTAAAGCTGCTAAGTTGGCACATACAGAGAGAATACTGGAAAAAGTTTTTGAATCTAGCCTAACCCCTGCCAATTGCATATTGTGAAAATGCCTCAGGGCCTCCGCTCCTTGCCCATTCTGAGCATACCCTGCAATCAATGCTATCCATGATACAACGTCTGGTTGATGCATTTGTTTAAACAGTGCAAAGGCGCTCTGAACCCTCCCACATTTGGCATACATGTCTATCAGAACATTCACCACAATGATCTCACACTGAAACCCAAACTTTATTACATTCTCATGAATCTCCATCCCCTGTTTCAGAGCTGCCAAGCCAGCGCACACTGGGAGAATACTAGAAAAGGTTTTCAAATCAGCCCTCACATTTGCCAATTGCATTTGTCTAAAAAGCTGGAGAGCTTCTTCACCATTACCATTCTGTGCAAATCCTGCAATCATTACATTCCATGACACTATATTGCGTTGAGGCATTTCATTAAATAGTTTGAGAGCCATGTCAAGCAACCCATTCTCTGCATATCCTGTGATCATTGCCGTCCAGGCATATATATCGCTATGGGGTATTTTCTGAAAGAGTTTCTGAGACTCTTTTAGATTCCCTGCCTTTGAATACCCCGCTATCATGGCCGTCCAAGAGATCACATCTGGTTCGGATATTTTGTCAAACATTTTGCGCGCTGTCTCTATCCTCCCACATTGGGCATACATGTCTACTAAAGCATTAGCCACCACAAGATCAGACTGAAATCCGCTACATATTATTTCCCGATGCATCTGCATGCCTAGTTGCAGTGATGCCAGCTTGGCACAGGCTGGAAGAACGCTAGCGAAGGTGAATTCATTAGGTTTCAAATGGGCGTGCTGCATTTCGCCAAAAAGTGAGAGTGCCTCCTCGGCGAAACCATGACTCGAATAAGCTGCAATCATCACAGTCCACGAACACACATTTCGTTGAGGCATTTGACCGAAAACTTTGCGAGCATCCACTATACTCCCACACTTGACATACACGTTCATAAGCGTATTACTTAAAAACGCGTTGTCCGTGAGACACCTCACAATCTCATAGATATTGATGTGAGCATGAATCAGTTTGCCCTCCGTTAAGGCCTTATTCTTAATACAATCTTGCAAGAGATAAATATATGTAGAAGACTGCACAGGATTTTCTGTAATTTGAAATATATGCAGTGCCTCCTTCAAACGACCTCGTTTACATAGTGCTCACACATGCTCCATTGACGTAGCATTAACCACTTCTCGTGTTTTAAGAGCAGCAGTCGCAGTCGTTGCCATCATCCTACCTTCATGTGAAGCATCAGCCAAGAAACAATATTGTCATAGTCGTCTTCTTCGGAATCCTTCATGCAAAGGTTTTGCCATTATAATTCGCATTGCTGCTCCCGGTAGTTTTCGGCAACCAGTTTTGGCCAACCCTTATCTGGATTGCAGATTCTCATAACTTGCTTAGGTGGTGGTTTGGTCCCACTTTTCTATCTCTGTTTGTAGAGAGACGTTCACATCCGTAATCGAAATTGTGGTGGGAGAATTTTTGCAACTGAAATTGTGGTGGGAGAATTTTTGCAACTGAATTCCGAAGCCGAGTTGTTTTTAGTGAGATTTTTTGGAAGTTTTTTCGGTGGGTTTTTCGAGAGTAATTTCTTTACAATTTGGTAGGGATTTATTGAAATCACACGCTTGATGGGTAACCCCTTCACAATTGAAGTTCCCTGGGGTTTTTTCAAGGTGTTGAATCTATATATACAGTGAAAAAACCAGTTTAAATAAAACAAATCAAGGTTTCACCTCAAAATTTTCCATCGGTTTCCAACACCAAAAAATCCAAAAAGTCACAGTAAAATAAACTCTGAAGCCAATAGTGTGTGACGTCTGACATCCATCATTGTCCTTGCACCATCTAGAGGGAGCTCGAGGTATGAAATTAAATTCAAGGTACTCTGCGACAGCGCCCCTGCAGGTCCTACCTATGCAAAGCAACAAATGCACAATGAAATGGTGGATGATGTAGTTGGAGTTGAATGAATGAATAATGAAATTTTAGCGTCCACAAGACTAGCAATAGTCTATGGGACCACTAGCTTCCTTTCTTTTTGCCTTTTGCAATTCAATCTTCTTATTATCCAAATTAATGATAAGCTAACCCAACCTTCTAATAGTGCCCTCATTGAAAAGACAATGCCAAGGAACCAATGTTAACATGTTGTTGTAATTGTCTCTGATGTCTCTGAAAGCATCACATTCCAAAATGAAATGTATTTCCAATTCCACTGTCCTAGAAGTGCAAAAAGTACACCCCGCTCTTCCCAAGCTTCTTTAGGGCTTTTCCACCAACCTGTTTCGCATTGTAATTGATGCGAGTTAGTTCTTAATTTAGCAATAAAAATCTTTGCTTTCCATGGAATGCTAGCTCCAATGTACTCTTTTTGATGGAGATCACATGTGGGGTTGAATTCTTGAACATAGTACTTCTTTCTACCCAACTCTTTTCCCCATATATGCTTACAAAACTTCTCCACAACATAACTCTTCATATCCTTGCTATTTGTGGGACATGCATTGATGTAAATATTCCATTTTTGCATCTATTTGATCTTTTGTCTCACCCACGATTTCTTTCTTTCACGCATTCTTTCATTGAAGATAACTTTAGGCCATCTGTCTTCTCCCATTTGCTCAATTCTATGAAGGTACCTTATGAGACGCACCATAGCAATTGCTTCGATGGAAGTTGTCCCTGTTTCACTCAACATTATCTCATAAGAAACCAAACTTTTTATTTTAAACTTCCTCATGATCAAGCATTTTTGGATTTTCTCAATTTGCTTCCATTTTGAGACAGGGACGCTGCTAGCCCACAATTCACACCCATACAATATCACTGGACAAACTAAAAGCCCAAAAAGCACTTTAATTATTTTCCAATCCCATAACTTTGTCTCCCTACATTTGTTTTGAAGAGCATAAAATGTTTTCCACTCTCCTAAAATTTTCTTCTTTCGACAATGCTCCCAATTAAGCTTGTTGTTGAAATCAATCCCGAGGTACTTGTATTCTTTTACTTCTTCAAGAATGTTGCCTTCAAAGAAGAACATATGCTAGCTCTGCTTTTTTTATTTGAGAAAATAATTATTTTGGTCTTGCTGGTATTAACTTGCATCCCCACTGCGTTACAAAAATGCTCAAGGGCATATAGGTGCATCTACAATCTTGTTTTAATGTTCAACAAACCCCCCATTTATTGATTCAATAGCTAAATATTCTATTAATAAATGGGGACCCTTTATAAAAATCCTCCAAAAAATTTAGCACTTAAGGGCTTTCCTTTTTTTTTATAAATTGCTAAATAATATAAGGTATCAAGTCGAATCCTTTAACAACTAGCAATTCTCGCTTTATCACATATCGCTGGATCATGTGTGGCAAAGGATAATTAGCAAATCAGGATTTGTGAATTGCGATAAGAAGAGATCACCGTAATAAACTTAGGATATCATTGAACTTTCCATTCAAAGCTAAGGCTTATGCCATTTCTTGCAAAATGAAGCGTCTATCGCAATTGCATATCGACATTCACGAAAAACACAACTAACGAAGCCTTTAGAATATGCGAATTGTGATATTGCGGCATAGCAAGCCAACACTCATCACATTGTGGCGCTTTACTCAAAGACCAATCTTATGAACTATGAAAAGTTTGCGAAACGCGATGCCACTATTGGAATTTCAAAGTCTAACTGTTAGAAATATTTTATGTACTTTCTGATTTATTTCTTCCTACTTGTTTTATTAATTAACAAGTTATTTACCATGTAAATACTAAAAATAAATACAAGTACAGTCTCAACACATACAGATCATCAACTAAAGGAAAAACAAGCACGCAAGTAACATCGTTAATTTCGGACTAATGTCCCCGGAAAAACCCAATGCGGGAAAATCTGTGCAACTATCTGAGGGTTTTATTATTAAGCAGTTTCAGAATACAATCTAGGTGCCATAAATGGCTCACCCAATAGATAATGCCCTCGGCAGTGGTACCTCTCAGTCGGAGACAGATATCAACCCTAACCCGCCCCACGAAATCTCCCAGCGTCAACCTCTAGGGTCTGCGTCAGCCTCTCTGGCCTAGCGTAAGCCTCACTGGGCTCTGCGTCAACCTCTAGAGCCTCTGCGTCTCCCACGCTGGCCCTCCTCAGGCTCTGCACAACTCTTGGCTACCTCTCCGCGGCCTTTGGCTTCTTCTGTGTGGCCTCTAGATGACTCCGCGCCAACCCTCTCCCGGCTTCTGCGTTGATGCTCCCGGTACTATCTTTGCCTCTCTGCTACTGCATTCACTGCCCCTCAGTTGTAACTCAGATCACTCCTTTGATTTCCTTAGCAAGCCTTGCCCCAGAAAATCGAATTCTTGATCAACTCGGTGTGTTCTCCAAGTGACCCTCAAGCCTCCTCTTATACTTTTCTCATTGACAATTCAACGGCCGAGTTTAAGTCCCTAATCAATGACTAAGATTAGATCTGGCTTGATCCATGACTTTTGGACCATTCTAACTTAGTTTTATATTAATTCACATTAATATTTTATTTTCCCTAAGTTTAAACTTAGGGCCTTCATTAAAAATATTAATTATTTTAATATCTCCCAAATTGGTTAGATTCTGCCCAAACCATTTCTGGGTATTGGAAATTTCATGTGCTTTAGCCTCTTCACCAATTTTCGTGTCTAGAGCACATCCGATGCTACCCCAAATGAACACTCCCTCTTAGCGAGGACTATGCTTTAGTAATACTCCTCACTGAGCATCACCTTGATCATACGGCATCGGTCCCTGTGTTGATGCTAGGCCTGCTGCCCAACATCCTTTGCACTGTTGCATCATGTACTGCTACCCATGGCCCTGCCATTTCCACTGCTGCATCTGTACGATAGCTCCCTCTGCATCTGTGTTGCTGCCCATGGCCCTGCCACTGCCAATGTTGCATCTGCACTACAACCCTTCTCATCACACTGCATCGTGCTACCCATAACATTGCCACTGCTAACTGCTGCATTGCAAATTAGTTACTGAGAAGTAAGTAACTGATCTCCCAACTCTGACATCTCCGTCAGGCTAGAAACACTCCTGATGTTGAAACTCCCTCTGTCACTGACAAGTGCTCCCTCTTTGACCTATGCGCTGCTGCAACAACTCTATGCATCTCGCACCGCTACCTCACGCTATCCTGGGATTGCTGCACTGTAGCTCCCTCTGTCGCTCCATCCGCATCTGTCTTTACCGACATTCGCCAGTCCTGCTACTCCTCTTCGGGGCTCTCGTAGCAAGGTATAATCCAAGAGGTTAGGTACCTCGAGGATCATGTCCCTCATCGCCTGTAGTCTGTCTGACTACTGCTCGATGTCTCCCCACTTCCTCTCAAGTGGTGCATGAGAACTCATGGCATAGTCATCATCTGTCTCCACTTCTTCCTCCGCCCTTACTGGCACAACCTTGGTCTCAGAAGCCTCTCCCTTGCTCTTCTTCCTCGGACACTAGCTCGCATAGTGACCCAGTTCCCCACAGTGAAAACATTTGACCTTGGAGAGGTCCTTCTTTGTTATATACCTAGGGGGGTAATATGGGGTACCTCCCTCGGTACCCCATATAACCCCACTTTTGTGCCCAAGAAAGTGCTCTGATACCACTTGTTGTAGATCTAACCCAAGAATATATTATGAGAAATAACAAATATACCCAATAATAACAAGATCAAGATAGATAGAAATGCGTCTTTATTGATCAAACCCTTATGGTAGGGCAACACCATACAATCACTCCTTAAGGAAGGATAATACTCCACAAGCCATATGCCTGTTCATACAAGAATACTTCTCTTCATATCTCTCCATGTGGAGTCTCTAGCCTCTATATAGGCTTCATACATACAATACCATGCATCATTACCATGGTTTCATCATACCATCAACTAATATCATGAGCCCCTTACATTATTATTAACTACTTGTGGTCCCTTACATGACCTGGGTTAACCACCTTATTTATTACTATGGCCCATCCATTATTACATTATTTCCTTGGGTACCGAGGGTTACCCTAGGTATATAACAAATTTAAGATATTAATTTTATTTTTAATATTTAATATAGCTTTAGCTCACTTAAGCACTATTCACACTTAAAGTAGGTAAATCATTTTATTAAATAAATTCAACTATACAAAAATTAAATAATTAGAATTTTTCATGTTTTATTAGGTACATCTATTTTAAATTTTAAATTTTTTTGAATGGTTTACATATTATGATGTGAAAATTCAATATTAACTTTTTAAAATAAATTTTCGTGTCTAATAGTGACAAGACTATTATTTAAAGCATTGGGTTATTATTTGAGCTTTGGAAGAGTAGGAAATCCAGTTCCTTATTAAATATCTAATGAAATTGTGACTCATTTTCTAAATAAAATATATACATATCTATTTGGAAATTTAGTGGCATTCGGAAACTGTCTATCAAACATTAAACATTTGAACAAGGAAATATATCGAAAAGAATGTATTTATAAGTTATAGCTTCAAACACGTGCATTATGGTAAACCAATAGCAAAGGAAGTTAGAGGATCGACAACGTACAAATACTATAGGCTATTGAAATATATTGAGAGTTTTGAATTAGACATTCTTCCTTCCAGACTTCATTTTCCCATAGATCAAAAAACAACTTGTTGTTGCTAGTGTACATCCACTTCAATTCCAGTCTATCATTTTCCATACATATTAATTTCATAAATATACATTTTATATACCTTCTTAAACGATTGTGCTACCTTGCTACTTTCCATATTTCACTTACATAATGAAAATTAAATTCACGATTAGAGGCACTCATATATTACAATATATATGTAGAGTTGTTAAGATTTGTTTGTAATGACTTTGGACAAGCAAAAAAATATCATTTTTTGATGATGTTGATTGGAGAGACGAGGAGTTTTTTATTATTGATAATTCAATATAGTTTCATTTCCCCTACCTTTTTCCTATACCATATCTTGGTTTATGCTTGAACAATTATATTTTTGATATGTACCATGTTTAATGTATTTAATGGGATTCACAATGTGTTTAATGATTTAATATGAACTTTTAGTTATTGACATTTTTGTTTGGATTCTGAAATAGCTTCTTTAACATAAATAAAAATGGATAGAACGAGAAGGGGTAGAAGTCCAAATGTTGTTTGGCAGGAAGGTTGAAATAAATGAATGTGACTTTCTATGCATTTTTATGCAAATTTTGATGAGTTTAATTGAATTCTACAGATTGGTTAGATTAACCTTAGTGGCCAAGTTGTCCTAGCTCCTCACCCATCCCAACTTGATGACTTACTGTAACCTCACCCTAGCATTGTTGATATTCCCGAGTCCCATGGATGGCATTCCAATGATGGACGAGACCCTAAACCCGTACAACCACCCTCTAGTGTTGTGCATTGGACTCCTATGCATATGCACATTCTAGTTGTATTTTCTCCCAAACATGTGATTCCCTTTTTTTGCCTCTTTTGCTTGATCTCTTCCCAAATATTCCATTCCTATCTTCCAAGAAAATAAAGGGAAAACACCCTTGAACAAGGCTGGTTTCGACTCCTTTGACTCTGTTTCTATTCCTTCCAAGTTATGTTCAGTGAAGGTTGAGGAAGATAGAAAAATAGAAATTTATTTTTGTGATATGAATTCATATATTATGCAAACATTTTCTTACTATTTTTTTTGGAATTTGGCACATTATAATTTGACATGTTGGAACATATGTGATATATTGTTTATGATGACAATTTTATGGTTTTTCATTTGATATATTTATATTTCTACTTTATGATTATTTACTGATTATAAATGAGAGTTACAAGGTAAAAAAATGAATGTTTAATAAGTATTAGAAGAGTCTAGAGGGACCTCACCAACTTGTAGTTATTATTAGTTAAACTAGTTCATAACCAATTCTTTCCCTTAAAAATATTTACATGTTATTATGAAATTAATGAATAAATTTTAGTGAAGAGGTAGTTTGCCTACCAATCTTGTTTCCATTAAGATATAAGGAATGAATATTGTGAATTGAGGAGAGAGAATTCTGTGTGGAGGTATTATAAAGCTTTGAATGCTAATTATCATTCTAGTTATTTCTCTTTCATTAGTTTTCTAGAAATAAAATTGTCTTGTTGATAACAGGGGACATCTTGAAAGGTATCATAAAAAGTAGTTTGGTATTCTCTAAATTGTTCTTCAAGGTTGATTTATTTAATTTAATTTTTGTTCATTCTATTCAAAACTTTGGACAAGTTCAATGCTTATTAGTTTAATTTTTTGCATAATTTAATGATATTTGGTAATTACTTGAAGTGATCTAGTGGCTTGTATTTTTTTACTTTCTTTGGGCACCTGATTTCCATTGTATGAGTCTTTTTACATCGCTTGTAAGTATCTTCTCTAATCCTAACTCACAAAAGGGCTCGTAAAGACAAATTTTAAGTTGTAAGTAAGATTGAATTTATATCTTTTTGTGTGTTTGTGTGTCAATTTATTTCATGTTTGTCTTATTGAGGATTGAATGGTTATTGATTTATTCCATTTATATTTCAAGAAAAAATATTATTTTATCTTATTCATTTGTTCTTTTGGTTATTTTCTACTCATACATATTCAAAAAAAAAAACTTTGTAAAGAGAAAAGTGATTTTCAAATGTAAAGACCCGAGTCTTAAATATGATTGTATAGTAACAAGGCTATAAACCTAAGGTATCTGTTATCACCTGGATTGAACCTCAGGCTCAAGGAAGGCAATGCCAGGGTAACTACAAACCACGCTTAGCCAAGTAGTTATCCCTACTAGGCCAGGAGAGGGCTCTCTCTGTAAGGATCTCAGCCAAGATGTTTGGATCATGAAAATGATATTAGGCTAGGTATAGTAGCACAAGGTTTGATGTGATTTTGAAGGGTTTTGTTGGATCATGAGGAGCCAAATAGTTAGGGAAAGGAAATTAAGTCAAAATTGCAGGGTGTTCTATGGGGCAAGGTAGGCACAAGGCTCAACACTCTAGGGTTTGATGGGTGAGGTGATTAAAGATAGGCGAGGAGCTAGAAAGAGCATGTAAGCAACATGGATTCTTCCTGAATTGAAGAAAACATAGATTATGAATATTTCCCCAAAACAGAGCATAAAAGTTATGGGTTCTGCCTATCAACTTGAAAACATCCACTTAAAAGTAATGAAATAATTGATGAAGTAAAAAAAGCATTCTAACATATGATCAAAATAGAGAAAACTGAACTGAACATCATACCACATGGATCCCAAAGAAATAGCCGCAACTTGTTATTAATCTCTTACTGAAAACTGATACAAAATGATGTCTACTCAAAGCATAAGCATCCAACTGAGTCCAACCCTTTACAATGAGAAATAAAAGGAAGATATAGACATTAATTCAACCTCCTCCCATCCTTAGGGGTTGAATCCCTAATATGAGGAACTAATCCATCAAAAACTGAACAAGAAACTGGAATTTAGGCAACCTAACAACTTGCCTCTAAAAGGGACGAAACTGATTCATTTGTCCTCAAGATAACTTTTGCTCTAATGAATCTACCTTCCAGTAAGTACTATCCATCCTATTTACATGCCTAGTCACCATTTAAATCAGTAAAAACATCATTCATGAGAGAAAACCCAAAATTATAGTCATGGCACATTGAAGTGAAAATTCAACATAAAATTGTCCTATGTGTAGCACCCAAGCTCTATGCACAACATGTTTTGCAAGACCATTTTGGAGGTCTTCCCAGTGTCCAAATTGAGCTCATGATAGCTCATTGGAAAGCCTGTCCTATCTGCGTTCCAAATTTGCCTTTATTTTTCCATTTGGAGTTGATTTGTCCCCTAAAAAACGAATTCTCCCAAGACTTCGTCTGTGCGCAACGCCATGGGCAGAAAGGTCATTTTTTGGGTGTTTTTTGACCTTTTGATTGACCAATTTTTCTCCAAAAGCTGATCAAATGCATAGGGCACATATACTCATCATTGTGAATCCAAAAATGTTGACCATTTTTTGTTTGGATTCCCCTAGGAAAAGAGTAGTGCCAGTGGTGCTGCGCATAGAGCTAATTTTTCTGAGTCAAAAATTGCAAAATTCTTCAAAAAGGCAAAAATTCTCAAAACTTACTCAAAATTTGTGGAGAACACCACCATCAAGTGTTTGGGTTAGCCAAGGAAGTTTCAACAAGCAACCTAAGCCTATCACCCTCCTTTTTGCCTTTGAGTGCTTGTTTTAGCCTTCTCTTCATTTACTTGACTCTTATGTTACAAATCTTGTTCCAGGTCCTGTAATGGTGAGCCATGTGCCTGATGATTTGATTGTCCCTATTGGCCCTTTGTAGCAGCTTCTCCAAATGAAAACTGACCCTATCAAGCCAAGTTTATCTATCCTCCTCAATCTCCATTTCAAGCCTTTTTTTTGTAGTCAAGGTGGTTAGGGTTTCTTCCTCTTGCATTACTGATTTGCCTTTGTCACCTTGCTTCTTTGCTTTGAGAAGTTCCAGCTCCATGAGGACTTGTTTGTCACTTATCTGCTTGTTCTCTTGATCAAGGTATGAAATGACATACTTAGCTCTCGCAAAGTTATCCATCAGTGCTTAGATCTGTGCACATTTTTCCCATATGGTTATATTTTCATTTTTTTCTTCATCTTGGGCCTCCAAGTCGACTATCTCAATGCCATGATGAATGTGTGGTTGTTCTAATCCATCATGTTCCATCAAATCAAATTTCCTTTCCTCTTCATCATTGAGGCTTTCCTCCAGCATCTTTTCTTTCCCTTTATGCACTCACTGCACCTGTTGTACTTGTTGTGTTGATGAAGAAGGAAAAGCCCCTTCCACAGTTTGTGGAGAAATCATTTGCCTATGAGCTGATGAAGAAGGCAAGGCCCCTTCCACATCATGGAGTAAACACTTGCCTATCCACTGCAAACAACTTTCTAGCCCCTCTCTGATATGTTTTGTAGGTTTCTGGCTTCTCAACAACTTTAATCTCTTTAGCCTTCTCACTTTTCTTTACTTTGGCACTGCTGGAAGGCCTTTCTGCTTCCTGAGGCACTGATGGAGGAATCTGAGGACCATTTAAGATTTCATTGGCAATAAATGTATCCTAGGAGATGTTAAGGAGGTTGAGATGATGTAGCACAATCATCTTAATCAAGGAATAATGATAAATACTATTCATCTGCTGGGGATATGGATTTTTCTGTACAGTGTAGGCCATCTTCTCAATGTTCCTGAATAAGAAATACGGGATGTTCATCATTTTCACTCTTGTGAAGTGCATAAGAAGCCTAATATGATAGGTGTACAATCTGGAAAATCTGTCCTCACATGTAAAATATTTCATAATGATCCTCATCATAGGGGCATACTTGTCGTAAAGGAACCTGAAAGGAAAGGTCCTATTCTTTTCATTCCCGAACCTGGGTTTGATGTATGGCTCATAGTAGTGCTCATCAAAATATTGTGCTTTATACCATTTTTCCCCCACATTCAGAATCCTTGTAGCATTAGTAATGATGGAGGATGAAATTGTAAATTTCATCTCGGCAAGAGTTACCTTGTTATCACGAAGATTGACTACAAAAATCTTGGTCAGCTTAGGATGATGTTGAACTCTTTGTACCTGCTCACAAAACTCATAACACCTTAGATGCCTGAAACAAGAGACAGTCATATGAGAAGCCTGTAACTCTCTGATGTTTGATGGTTCCTCTCTGATAATTTTTCCTCCCTTATGTGGTTTTCTCTGATGCTGAGGTTCATCTCCCATGCTTTCACTGCCACTGTTTTCCTCCTCCTCATAATCTATATCCTCTTTATCCATGTATTTTGAATTTGAAACTTTAGAAACCCTAGATAAGGTAATCAAGAAGTGAGTTATGGTGAATAGGGATAGGGGAAGGGGAGAGGAGTTTGTGGGATGTAGGATGAGATATGTATGATGTGAGAGTGAGGAGGGTATTTTTTGGTAGGGATTGTTTAGCAAATAGGGGTTTAAGGATTTTGTTTTAAGGATTAGGGTGTAGGGGATAGGTTTAGGGATTTTGTTTGGGGGATTAGGGTATAGGGGATAGGTGTAGGGATTTGACAATAGAATGTGGGAATAAGAGAAAAGGTAAACGGGGAGGGTTTTTAGACAACCTAGGGTTTGAAAATTTAAATAGAAAACAAAATTTAAAATCATGAAATGAGTGCCGAGAGGATGGTTCAAGGAGTGTACTTACTTTCTTAGAGGCTCTAGGTAGAAAAAGAGAAATTTAGATGGTTGTTAGGGTAGTCTTGGTGTTTTCTGACCCTATGCACAGTGCCTTGTACAGGTGCATAGCACTTTGGATGTATGCGCAGTGTCGTACAAAAATGCATAGGCACACAGGCTCTATGCGCAGTGCTCTGTTTGTATGTGTAGCACTACCTGCTCTATGCACAGCGCCTCCACAATTTGCCTTGTGTGCAATGCTCCCTGCTCTATGCGCAATGCCTCCACTTTGCTCAACCACCAATTTGCTTCCTTCTCTCCTTCAACTATGTTCTCTCTCTTTGTCAAATGAATATGATGAATTTTGAAAAAGGATTTTGAAATCTTATATAGAGGGTGATTTTGATTTTTCCTTAGAAAACACCCACTTTATAATGTTTTTTGGAACTTTTACTTTGTCTTCAAATCTCTGTTTAATGCTTTTCTTTCTTTGTCTCTTTTCAGGTGGATGATGCTTTGATTGAACTGATTTCTTTAATGGCTTCATTTTCTTGCAGCAAGGAGAAATGCTTGGGAAACTTATGGGAACACTTATTACATGAAATGACTTGAATTACATCAAAAAACATGAATCAACTAAAATACTTTGTTTTCATCTCAAAAACATGTTTTTGAGATGAAAATTACATCAGTGAAATAGGATTTTTGTACAACAACCATGACTTACTACCAATCGCTCTTTGTTTATTAGTCTTCCTCATACCTTTGTTGCCCTTTATTTACTCTTGAAACTATGCTTTTGACCTTGGAAATGAACCCTAAGACCTAATGAAAACATAACTTCCTTGACTCTAAAAATAACATAACTAAAACCATAACTGAATGCAACATGGAAATGGGTCAACAAATGTACCTCATGAGGGGAAATTTTGATTTTTTGAGAAGAATACAACCATCAGTGGACCATTTTAGCATGACCTAGTCGAATGATCAAAAATTCAGTATGAGACACCTAAAATGAAAATGCAAAGAGCAGATTTGATCCTTGATGGAAGTATGCATATACTGACACTAATAGTATCAATCCTAACTATCTTGTTGAGCCTTACAATATTTGAAACTGTTACATGAGAAGAATCATAAATTCTCATCATCAATAGCTAATAAGTTGTTTCTCAATTTCATGAGCTTCCTTGATAATTTATGTTGAATAATGAGGAGCAAGAGCTAGGTTTAGGTAAGACCAAAAAATATTGGAGTCTTAGTGTTGTTAGAGTTTCATGTGATCACAAATGTGTTAAGGCAATTATGAAGCATGTTGTTTATATGTTATTTAAGATAAGTTTGGATGGAATGGACCATTTTTTTTAAACATAATATTTACCATAAGAACAAGGAATTTAGTAAATACCTCGACAGTGGAAAAAGTTTTGTTTATCTTTTTTGAGTCTTGTGATGTTTAAAAATAGCTTAAATACTATTTTGGATAAGATATTTGAGATATAAAATGTGAGAAAGAGAAATTTGAGCTATGGTGGAAAAATCAAAGGTACAATTTTTTGTTATGTCTTTCCATAGAAGAACATACCAAAAAATATTGTTAATTTGTGAATGAATATCCATTAGTTTGGAGGACCTTAAGAGGGTGGGAACACTCTTTGATTAAGTGCCAAGTTTCTAAAATGTTAGGATACTTAGACACTCATGAGTTACTTAAGTTCAACTTGGTCTAATAAGTCTATCAAGTAATAGTTTGTTTCTTTAGTATACATTAGTTGCATTATAATTTGATGTCCATGATATGTTCTAGATATAGGGTGATGTGATGGATCATATTCTCCTTGAAACTAATGGATATTGATACATGGATTAACACCCACTTGGTCCTTGATCTCTATTTAAAGAGCATGGAGGGTCATGTCTTATGATCAATTATGAGAACTCTCTTATGTAAATTAATAAATTTGCCTCAAGTGGCCATGTTGGTTGGAGTTATCGACTGTTTCTCCCTTTGAAGGTATTAACCATGGAAAAAGGTTGAAATTATGATATTTGATCTAGTGGTGTGAGTGGTTATTGAAAGTGTTCATCTTGTATAGAATACCTATTTTATCGAACACGATATCAAAGCTCGTTTGAATATCTACTCATGATTGTTGATCAAAGTGTTGAGCCCATATTGCCACATTTCCAAGATCTATTGTTTTCCTACATTTATAGCTAATATAGACTATTCCATTGTGTCCATGGCACTATTTCAGTTAATAATGCCTTTTGTTTCATCCAAAAAGGTGTTCATTTTCCCAATATGTTGGTTTTGTGTTAGATCCAGAGGTATATAGTTTGAATATGCCTTTTTCAATTTTTGTTTAACATAGTTTATTTTTCAATTTTTTGTTTATATGTGTGGTTTACTACTCTTTCCAATCTACACATGCTCTTTGCCTTACACTATATGTGATCTCAATAAGTCAGAAATATAGCAGAAAGTGCTTTCTTAATTGGATATGCTCTTTTTCATGCACTGTGTGATCATGATAAATAAAAAAGAGTGAAAATTTTGCCTTTTTCAAGTAAGTTAACTCATATCTAACCCAATTATTATTGAGTTTTGGATTTATTTTTTTTCAAATTATTGTTTGTTTCAAATGAGCACTTTTTTTTGGTAAGCATGCATTTTGAGGTAGGGCTCCAACAACAATAACAACACCACCTCTATTCTCTTTCACTACTATTTTTATGTGTTTTGCATTAGCTAACTTGGTTAGAAGTTATTTTATTCAATAAGAGGTCTTGAGTTCAAATATTTGTTTAAGTTACTTGTATTATAAAAGTGAGTCATTATAAGGGTAAATATTTGTTAGTTATTTTTTTGCACGTAACTCTCATTTATAAAGTAACTTGATTGTAAAAGTGATTATCACTTGTTTTATAAAAGCATGTCACTTCATAAAGTAACTTATTTGTAAAAGTGAGCTTATAGGCAAAGCTAGTGAGGGAAAATAATTTTTTATTTATGGAAACATCCATCACCACATGGGCCAACTTCTACTTGCCACATGGCTCTTTGTTATCATTAATCTATTTTTTTGAAAGAACATAACTTTCACATTTGAAGTTTGATTTTAGTGCCATTTTTTTAAAAAAATCTTCTTTTTTTTTTTTTTTTTTTTTTTTTTTGTTTTTTTTTTTTTTTTCCATCTAGAAAGTTAGATTCCAATTTTGAAACCATTTATCTACATATTTTAATATGTCCACTCCAAGTTAACTTTTTCTTACTGGTACCTGTTAGCTCTGCTACATACTTCGACATTTGAGGGTCAAATACAAGTCTGGATGTGTTGTTTGTCCTCAAAGAGGGCTCGCATCAGTCATCCTTCTCATTCTCCTTCACTCCGCTTATACTCTCATAACCCTGCGACCTCCGTTTTACCTCTAAAACCTTGTATAAACCCATATTCCCTTAGGTCCCCAGGTGCGGAGTTTAAACCATCATATAACTCTGATCACACGATCGCACGCCTTCACAAGCTCTTTCCCTGTCACATCCAACGAAAACCTGCGTGATCAAACCCCCGCCGTCCGATCATCTCCGCCGTGATCAGATGGCGTTCGCTCTTCCCGCACCCACAAACTGACCGCATGATAACCCACGATCAAAAGTGGTTTTTGTTTGTCCCCGCCACCACTCATCACTGTCTGAATGGAATCGCGCCCCCCTGTACCTTTACCGCTTGATGATCCACGGTGGTGCGATCAATACCACCTGCTGCCGAAATTGATTTCCTCGGCTATTAACCCCCGCGCATCCGCAACGCCCAATGACCGTTGGATCTATTTGCCCGAGATCCAACAGCCTCCGTCCACCCTACTTCCATATCTCCTGGTACTCCTCACCAAGCAATTCCTGCCGTCGATCTGCCTAATCCAACGGCCGATATCACTCCTCCACCCGACTGTTTCACCGCTTTGCAGTTCTCGTACCTTAACCATTCCATACTCCCGAAAGGATGAAGGTGGCCAGTATCCAGTACTCAGCGTAGTATCTCCTCAACAATCGCATTCAACAGGAAGGATGGCCGAGAAGGAAAAGGACAAGCCTCAAGCAGATAAATGCATTTAGCAGTTATGGAATTTCATCCATACGACACTCCACCTGCCCGAGAAGGACAACAGAGCACCCGAGAAGATCAAATTCATTCACTGAAGCAGGCAAATTGCACCAGAGACTCCACCAGGCAGTTAAAGCGGTTGGTGGTCAATTATGACCCCTCCACGCCTAGAATAACAGAACGTCTTTGTAATGAAACTCTATATATACCCAAAAAAAATATGTAATCAAGGTTGATGGTTGTTGTTTTCATGTAAGGTTCAACTTCTGGAGACCGTAACTATTTTGATACTTGTAGCGTCTCGTCTTCATTTTCAGCTAATACAAGCTTCTTTTGCTCTTAATTTCTCACTTTCCATTTCTATTCTGTTCTAGGTTGTGCCTGTTATGTAGTTTTCATGAACTCTTGTGTTTAGCATTAGGGGAGTTGTCATCCTACCTCTGTGTTAAAATCTTGTATGTATCAGTGAATGTGTTATTCAGGTCTCTGTTTACTTAGTGCCAGAGAGCTGTGATCCTATCTGTGCATTAGGAAATAGATTTGTAGGCCTCTTTACTAGTTGCATCTGGCCATCACATGGTCTTGTGTATCTGCTGGTGTGGTTAGTATTCTCCATATTCACCTAATCCTTAAACTGTGAGTAATTGGTGGTCTAAAGCCTTGTAGTCTGGGGGTGTTCACACATGTCTGGAGTTAAGCATAGTAGAAGTGGTTATCTGACTTGAACAAGCATCATTCCTTCCATTCATCCATTTCCAACATTAAGTTGAGTTTGTAATGTTCCTGAGCATCTCCGAGCTAAAACCTAGGAGAGTTTCTTGGGGTGATAACATTAATTGGCGTTGTTGCCGGGGAGAGGAGATTGAAGCTCAGCTTCCCTGGGAAACAACACAGTTCGAACTTTGATGATAGACAAAGTCTAGACACATTTCTGGTTCTAATCATCTATCTGGTGACTCTACTGGAAGACCAACCTTTGGCGACTCCACATCACAGTCTTGGCTGAGTTTGTGAGGCATACTCGGAGAAATCCTCAGAAATCACCAGCTGACCCAATGCCTAACCCTGAGAAGATCGTTAAGCAGAAGAAAACATCACAGAAAGGAGAATCAGGATCAGGTAAGCCCAAGAAGTCTTATGTATCTCTGCAAGAGAAGGTTATAGTTGAGAATATACAGTTTGAAGATTTAAAGCCTAGTATTGCTAGTGAGAAAATACCTGAAAAGATTCATAAAACTCCTTGTTCATTCAGTTCCCCTTTGGATCTCAGTCAAAAGAAAGCATCCCATACAGTCCATCATTTTCCTTTGTCTCTGTCATCAGTTTCATTGTTCCATACCACTCAATCTACCAGTATCCTTCCACCTACCCCAGTCATGGCAAGCCAGCAAGCTCCCACAAAGATGGAAAGAATCATAGTTTCTAGGTATGGACCCTTGGTCTTGCCTATCCCTTTGAATGCCATGCCTGTAGGAGAATATCAGAAATACATGCCTAAGTTCACTGGTACAGAGGGAGTAACAGCTGAAGAACACCTTGAGTCTTTTTATAGCTATTGTTACGCAGTAATTTGTCACCGTTGGTCACCGTCCCTGTTACCCTTGCTTTCGCACATTGGAGGACACATTTATGGACCTGTGACCAGTGACACAACTTAAAAACACTTGCATTGGATTCTCCTGAGTATGAACTTCAAATTCCGTGAAGACAACTTTTGCAGATTAGCCCTAAAAGATGCCCTTTCTCCATTAGTGCGGGTCCATAGTAGTGTCTTACCCGCGCCAATGACTCAATTCCTCAAAAGAGGGTGCGTCCATGGACGCTCTGTCATAGAGCAAAGCCCGTGCCACCTAAGTTTGGTTATGATTTTTAGCCAGCGCGCACTGAAGTGTTTTTTTCCTCTTTGTTCATGCAGTTCTCTGGGGGAAAAATATCATGAAAGTGGTCGAGTGTCATCTTTTTATCCATGACAACCAAGTTCAGTGGCTATTCTGGGACAATGCTAAATCTTCAGTAGGTGTCCTGATACAATGCATACTCCCTCCTCCTCCATCTATAAATGACTGTCACCCTGCATTAAACCAACTAGTTTTTGCTAGAGCTAATGTGAGTGCTGAGATTATGCTGGAGTGATAGTGAGAATTGAGAATTATAGAGGGGTTATGCTGCCAAAATATTGAGAGAGAAGAGGTCACTTTGCAAGGCGTATTTAGCTGCTTGCCCAGTCAGAGGAGGTTCAACATCAGAACCCTTTGGTTGTAATCTTTCTTTGTTTTTATTGTTTAATGAACGACTATCATTATGGTTCCACTCATGTGTCTTTCAATGGTATCTGAGTTATGTCTTTTCTGACCGATATATAATTGCATATACTGGATTTTACGCTTGTGTTTGTATCGTTCTTTGCGTGTGCAGGTGTCCGTTTACGTGGAGCGTAAGGATTGTGACCAGCCAAAGCAAAGGTACGGGAGCGGCGTTTCTTCTACAACAACTAGCTTTGGATTCCAAGTAGATCATCATAATCGATCTCTGATTTATGCAATTAGGAACCTGCGTGTAGCGTGGTGTGATTGTTGCTAGACCCATGTTGGGCTAGTGGGATCGCCTCTATCCGCAGAGGGGATTTACCAGTTCAACAATTTGGCGACTCCACTGGGGAGAAGCTTGTTGTTTGTTTTTTTGTTGTTTGATTTGTAAATTGTAGATGGAGTCTGAAGAGCAGCCAGGTAGCCTTCGAAACACTCCTGCTATACAGAAGTGAAGTAGATCAACGCCAGTCAATCTCCGGTTGAGTTTACAAACTGAACAATTTCAACCTTGCCTTACATGTCAATTTTTCTCTTGTTTATTGGTTTGAATAGCTTTCTAGGTTAAAGTTCTTGTTGTTTTTTGCTTTCTACCCTTTTTAGACACTGTAAACCAAGCTTGGATCTATCTGTTTTGTCTTTTTACCTGGAAAACTTCATTAGCGCGTTTTTTCTTCAGACAGTCGCGCTAGTTGGCACTTGTTGCTCTCAGACAACTCGCGCCAATCTCTATTTAGCACGAGTTGCAGTGTGACAGTCGCGCCAGACTGGTTAATTTTCTAAATTAGCCTGTTTGTCAGTCTTTTAAGCTTGGATCTGTGTCTTTTTGCTCCTTTTACACCTCCTGGAAGTTTGTTGGACTGTTATTTGGTTGGTCGTTCTTTTCATCCTACAGTTGTTCGCCTTTTTCCAACGATTTTACATCTTAGCCCTTGTGGCTTTGCTTATCAAGCCTTCTGTCAGATTTGTGATTTGCTGATCCAGTCAGTTTATTGATTGATTTCCACATTCCTCTGGTAGTTGTACGAGTTTTGCATTATATGCTGCAAGTACCTCACTTTTAGCTTGTTTATTTCTTACCTGACTTCATTGGGACTTAGATTACATAGTTCTTTGAAGATCTTGGTGTTTTCTTTGCTTTGGTGGGTCATTTTTCATGTTTCAGATCTGGTTTTAGATTCCTTTGAGTGAATTATCTGTTTTGTGCATATCTCTTGAAATCCGTTAAGTGCATCATACTATTTTCAAAGAAAAGAAAAAAAGATTTTTGCTTTTTGTTAATTAGCATTTTGTGTTAATTTTGCTTTTAAAAAAGAAAAAGAAAAAGATTTTCCTTTCTTGTTATTAGCTACATTAGGATTTTTGTGATCGTTTTGTTTGTATGAAACTCTCAACTCTTCTGTAGCTAGAATTCATTCAACGAAAC
>APFE031532971.1:29688-44051 GCA_000404065.3 Pinus taeda
CTTGTGCCTCTCGCATTGCTGCAGCCTGCTAGCTATGCGCTGTCCTGGGATTCCCTGCACTGTTGCTCTCTCTGCCGCTCCATCCACATCTGTCTCTACCCAATCAGTCAGTTCCTCCTACTCCACAACGGGGCTCCTGTAGCAAGGTCTCATCCAAGAGGTTGGGTACCTCAAGGATCGTGCCCCTCCTCCTTGGGACGATCACTCTATATTGCCCCACCTCTTACCTGGAGGTATGGCTGCATGTGATCCCTCAGCCCACCTGGCTCGAAGCTTCCCCCTATTGGAGGTCTCTGCATGAGTAGATGTCTCTACTCGATCTCCACTCAGCTTCCCCTGTTGTAGCTACTCCACAACCTCCTGAAGCTGCTGCACCAATCGTGGTTCCTCCACCATTGTCTGAGACTTCTTCTAGCTCTGCATGTTGAGAGGTAATATACCCTCCCTCTCAAACACTAAGTCTCCATCAGTTGGCTTGCTGCTCAAGACTTTGCATGCATATTTAACCTCAAGAGCATACAGGTTTTTAACCCGTGAACTAATCTGCTTCACCTGTCTAGTGATGATGTGTCTAAGGAAAACCTTTCCCTTACTGAAGACTACATCATAGCCTCTATCTTCCAGCATCGCGATCGACACCAAGTTTCTCTTCTGTCTTGGTACATACTTGACATTGGTCAAGGTAAAGCGAGATCCATGCTCCCTTTGAAAAATAACCATGCCTACACCTGAGACACTATACTTCTCATCATTACCCATCTCTATGAGTATCTGGAGATCTTTCTCCTCCAAAGTACTGAACAAACTCTCATCGCTGGTCATGTGGAAAGAAGCTCCACTATCAAGAAACCAACCACTTCCCACCATGGATGAAACCACGCATGCGAAGAGTGTGAAATCCAACTCAAACTGTGAAGCAAGTGCCTCACCTTTAGATCCCTCCCTGGATTCCTTCTTGGATTTCCTCCATGGACAATTTGAGGCATAATGGCCCACCTCATGACAATGAAAGCATTGGACTTTCGATTTGTCAACCTTCTTATCATCATTAGAAGAACTAGATTCAGAAAGAGAAACCTTCTCCTTCTTTTCTTTGGCAGCCAAAGCGCAATTTTCTTCATCAGATGCCTTTGATGAAGATCCGTCCCTGGTATTCCGCCTGATCTCCTCTTGCACAAGATCCGACCAAAGTATCTCCCATCCTGGAAATTTCTCCCGACCATTGACAGAGTCCTGATAGGAATTCCAACTCTTCGGAAGACGAAGGAGAGCCAAGCTCACCAAGTCCTCATCATCGACAGTCACCCCCACACTTCCCAGCTCATCCCGACATTGGGTGAACTTCGTGAGATACTTGGGCATACTGTCTCCATTCTCACATTTAATGTTTTTGAGTTTATCCTTGAGTGCCAACTTCCTCTGGTCGCTCTTGCTTTGGAATAAATCTGTCAACACTTTCCACATCAAGTATGGAGAAGCCTTTCCATGCAGGCTGGATACAATGTGATCCTTCACGCCCTCCAACAGAATCCTTCGACACTTTGTTGTCTTCTTTTGCCAAGCCTCAAGTTCAACAGCATCAGTAGGCTTTGGGACTTTAGCATCTACGAAATCCTTCAACCCATTGTCATCTAACACTGCCTCCATCCTGTCTTTCCATGCAATACAATTCGAGCTGCCTTCAAGTGCATACTCCAATCACAATCCGTTGAAAGACATTTCAACTTCGACACCAAGAAAACACTGCTGCAAATTCGAATTCCACCAGCTCAAAACTCAACCGCTTCTGATCTAAAATTCGTGAGAACGAAGTATTTCTCGTACAGAGATTGACTGTATGGGCATTCACTAGATATCTCACCTTCCAAAATAAGGATGAATCCAGAGGCTACCTGGCCCGATTACAGAGTCTGCCTAAAGAAATAAAACGTAGTCACTTTCTGAATACTAGATCTGATGATCAATCCTCGCTTTGATACCCTGTAGAAATTTTTCTACAAATCAACCAGATCTGATACCATGTAGAAATTTTGAATAATATGACACTTATTCATAGAGATTATCCTGATTATACACTATTTCCAGAATCATGCATAATACATAACCTCCTCTACGTTGATCATCAATTTGCAGAATTAAAACATCAATCACATGCGCACATTGAAAGCACCAATCACACATATCAACCCAGTATGTAATGGGGAAAGCATACAGCTGAAAACCCCAAACTATCTATATATTATAATGATTGAGAACATGTAACAATACATAGTACAATACTCCTCGCAAGTACTCAGTACTATCTCCACCTGTTACACACAAACTAGCTCAGATTTGAATCAAGTCATAGGTTCAAATCTCCTCCGTTGTTTGCCTGCCTCCACTACGTAATACCTGTTGAGAATAGCACCAAATGTGTGATCCAAATTCGTATTCCCTTTGGTTATACCATGCAATCCTCATTGGCAATACTCAATCCATTGATTGTGCAAATCTCATGCACAACTATTGTCATAACTGACAGTTGTCTTGCCCTTTCACTCACCTCTAACACTTGTCTCTACTGAACTATCCATGCACTGAGTTAACTGATGTATTCTTTAGTTGATTTATGAGTTAATAATTAGTGAATTAATTAATAATTAATTCACACCACTCATCACTAGTGTATTTGGTTGTTAGACTAAATACAACTAGTTCAACTAAGTCAATCTAAACACAACTCCATCAACTCCTCAATCAACTCCACCAAAACTCAACCACTTGAGTTCTAACTGAAGTCCATCATGCAATAGCTCTATAACCCATAAGAAAAGCGTATTTCCTTCTAGCAGTTGCATGTGCCACATCTATAGCTCGAACTGAAGTGTTGCAAGAGGATAAGATAATGTTTATAGTCTAAATATTATTAAGAGCTAATAATATTCCATTGTTCTATTTTTAGCCTGGTAGTCTAAAAATAGACTCCGCCCATATGTCTAAAAATAGAAGTCCATCTATTTTTACCAACATTACCAATCATCCATAAATAGCATCCTACAATTCATAGACCATGATCCATATGTCTAAAAATAGACATAGTCTAAAAATAGACTTTGGACCAAAAATAGCCTGCACGCCTACTTAGTGAAGGCGACTTCTTTTCACTAAGCTCCATCATCTTGTTGCATTTTCAACATATCCTTCTTATCTATCTTGAGGGAATTTTTTTTGTATGGTTGTAGCCATAGAAAAACCGAATCACCTACATCAAAACTTCTTTCGTTGTGATGTTGATCTCCCTGTTGTTTCATTCTATTCTACACCAAAGTGAGGTTATCCTTTAAAAGTTGGAGAACTTGTTGTTGATGCTCGATGTGATCTTCCACTTCTTGAACCTTAGAATTTTATCTTAAATATGATGTGATGGACAGTGGATGATATCCATAAAGTGCCATAAATGGGGTCATTTTTGCTGCAGTATGGAAGGAAGCGTTATACCACCATTCAACCAAAGGCAACCATTTGACGCATTGTCTCTATTTATCATATACAAAGCAACAAAGATATCCTTCCAAACATTTGTTCATTGTCTCAGTTTTCCCATCAGATTGCGGATGATAAGATGAGCTATGAGCTAACTGAGTACCCAGACAAGAAAATAATTCTGTCCAAAAATTTCTAGTGAAAATGGGATCTCTGTCCCTTAAAATAATCTTTGGGTTTCCATGTATCTTTTGAATTGTTTCCATAAATGCAGTAGAAACTATACTGGCTTTAAAGGGATGAGATAATGCACAAAAGTGTGCATACTTGGTAAGTCTATCAATTACCACCATGATGATACTCTTTCCTTCAGACTTGGGTAAATCTGTGATAAAATCCATTGAAACCTCCTCCCAACGTTGACTTGGAATGGATAAAGGTTATAATAGACCTGGAGTGTTAATTGTTTTAACTTTATTTTGTTGGCAAACCAAACATTCTGCCACAAACTTTTGAATATTAGATTTAAGGCCATCCAAAAAAAATCCTTCTTAACCCTGTTGTAAGTTTTGAAAAATCCTGAGTGCCCCCCTAAGGGAGAGGTGTGCAATTCCATAAGAATCTTTTATTTGATTTGGGAATTCTTACAGAGGTATAAGTGATCTTTGTACCATAACAAATAATTTTTCCAAATAAATGTATCATATGTATTGGTGTCTTGTTGTAACTTTTGAATGAGTGCCCACACTTCTTCATCATTCTTCCATTCATCTCTTGCTTCATTTATCCAATTTGGTTGGATAATAGAAATTGTGCAAAGCAATGCTTCCACATCCTCATCCTTTCTTGAGATTGCATTTGCAACAACATTTTTCTTCCCTTTTTTTAGATGATTTCAAAGTCATAACCCAACATCTTTGTGACCCATTTTTGTTGCTCTTCTGAAGATAATATTTGTTCTAAAAAGTATTTAAGACTATCATGATTTGTTTTTACCTTGAAGTGTCTTCCCATTAGGTAAGGTTGCCATTTCTTAAGTGAATGTAGTATTGCCAACATTTCCTTCTCATAAATAACTTTGTGTAAATACTTTCCTTTGATTTGACGACTTTCGAAAGAAATGGGTCTTTCTTCTTGCCTTAAAACAACACCAATTCCATTTCCTGAGGCATCACATTCCACAATAAAGGTTTTTGTGAAGTCTGGAATAGCTAAGACTGATGCTTGGCACATTGCCTCTTTAATATGTTCAAAGGCTTTTTTTGCTTCTGGAGTCCAAGAAAACGCATCTTTCTTCAGTAATGTTGTTAGAGGTGTTGCTATTCTCCCATAATTCTTAACAAACTTGCGATAATACCCTGTCAAACTGAGAAATACTCGTAGATTCTTTATGGCTGTGGGGATTTTCCATTCCTTAATGGATTTAATTTTGCTAGGGTGTACCTTAAAACCTTCATGAGATACAATATAACCCAAATATTCCACCTCTTGTACTCCAAAGAAACATTTGGAGGTTTTTGCATATAATTCTTTCTCCTCCACTAGTGTTGGTGTCCCGAATTGCCCTATTTCTACCCCATTTCCATAAATATTAGCCTCTATTTTATCTCAATATAGACCCTTCTTTCCTGCACTAGTCCAAGATAGCTACCCATTCCTGCACATGCTGATATTTTACATTAAAATTTATGACAACATTTTATTAATCATTTTTATATGGATTTCATGCCTATTTACATACCTCTTGTAACTCATAATTAATTTCCAAGAGTAATCATGGAAGTTAGTATTAATTATGAATGAGTATGACTAGTGCAGGTAGATTCCTGCACCACCACGAATACTGTCTGAGATTTTAGAGAGCCAAATCTTCCATGAGGATGGGTCTCGATCCTTGACTCCAAGTTTAGTTGCTGATGAACTGAAGAAGGATAACAGGTGACATGCAATCAGGGAATGTTTCCCAAATTTAGGTTACGGCCAAGCGAGATACATGTGCATTATAACTGCTCGCTGATTTTGTAATTTCGGTTTCTAGTCTGTTCGGCCAAAAGGTTTGAATAAGAAAATGTTTGTAATTAGTGAAAATGGCTAAGGCTGAAAGGATGTATAAGATATAGATCATATGTAGGATTAGCTAGCGAACCGTCGACTGTAATTTCATTCTATGTAATCCGGTTATCACCTTAGCTCTGGGGTTGGACTTGCTTTGTTATGTACATTTTTCGAATCGAGTAATACAAGAGGACTGTCATGATTTTCATACACGGTGTCTGATTTATCTTTGATGTATATTTGAAGTGCTGATATTTTTCGTTCCTTAGAAGGGGAATGAGCTGGTTGGCTAGGGTCCAGCCAACCCAGCTCATTTACCCCTCGTACTTTCGTTACTCAAAAAGACATTGTGAATATTTATTTTGTAGCTGTGTGATGTTATCGTTTTAATATTTATTTCTGAGATTCTGATTTAAATTTATTTTGTCGTTAAAGTGTGAAACGGATCCATGGTTTAAGAGTTATCTGAGTCTATTTTGTTTATGAAATTCCTTTCTCGCATTTTCTTTACTCTCAATCCTCGTCTTAATTTGCTTTCGATCGGATTGTGCAAGGAACTCTTTCCTACACCAGTGCTTGCAGTTGCCTGCATTTTGGTTCAGTCATTCGTTTTGCAGTGAACATTGAATTACTTAGCCGCATATTATTTCCAGTTATTTTTCAAGTGAATGAATCTTTAACTTTAGTAACTATGTTCAGCATTAAAGGTACATATTTTGAGGATCTGAAAGCAATTACATAAACTTATCATGAACATGTTATACTCGCAAAGAACATAAGAATTTTGAGTGGATTACCAAAGTTAATTGACACATGAAAATCACTTGGACTACTGTTTGATTCCTTTGAATTGATTTTATTTCATGAAGTTTATCTCCTTTGCAAGGTTTAATGAATTAAAGCATTTTCTTTTCGATAGATAATTTACTTTAGGATTTCATTTACAGTTGCAATTCTTTTTCAACACATCCTTCAGTCCTTTCGAAAGTAATTTAGAAACTGGGTGAAGGAAACTCCCTCGGTGCAAGAGCTGGTCTCTTGTCACAGAAACAGAGTGCTCTAATCCGTAAGGCTTAGAGTACATTCACTAAGACATAAGTCTTCAATAAGGAAGGTGAAATATACTTTTACACAGAGACACTATACCTGTACTAGTGCAAGCAGATTGCAACAGTGCAAGAACAGGTTGTTTGTGTGGAAGGAAGATCAGGAGGAAGGCAAAACTCTGCAAGGGCCCACTTGATAGAATGTTAGCCATCCATCTGAAGATGAACTTAGCATTTCGTTTGAGCATTTGAGATCGTTTCAGTTGTGTGAATTTTTTTTTACTTGATTTACTTGCAAATTGTCTTTTATATTCTAGCACTGGAGTTGCCTTGGTGTTAATTGCCTTTACGATTATTTTCTGTCTAATTCTGCAGGAATTTCCTTTAAGAAGTAGGGTTAGGAATAAGAAAATTTCATACCAATTCTGGCATTACTTGTGCTTCGTCTCTAAGTTTACGAAGCCCCCAGGTTGACAATTAAGTGTTGAGGAGCTTTTTAAGCGCAATTCCTACACCCAACATTTTGGCGTCGTTGCTAGGGAGGCGATTTGAATTGGTAATAATTTTCCATTTTTTCAATAGGGGTAAGTCTACTATTATTTTTTCCTTGCAGTGTGCTTCTATTGTTTGAAGGAATTTATAGGTGACGATTTTTTTGTTTTGAGAATTGCAGTTTTATTTGAATTTCATTATCATTTTTTTGAAATGAATGCCTAAAAGAGGTAGGGGTCTGAAGCCCACTAGGGGCCAAAGAAATACTGACAAATCTGAAACCAAAACTCATATTGGGCCTTCTTTTGCAGGTAGAAAGTCCAAAAAAAATTAGACTCATCGCGTGGGAACAATCCACCTAGGCTCTGGTAGCAGCCGTTCAAGTGTGACACAGCGCATAAAGGGGAAGAGGGGGACTGTTGGAATCCATAGTCAACCTTCTCAGCCTGTTGAGACTGGTTCGTGTTGGAAATAGTACTGAGAGGGGGGGGGGAGGTGAATCAGTATTATCAAATCAATATAACCTTTTCATTTCCATATTAAGATTCATATACACTACTTCAGTTAAGGCAAACCGCGTGTATAAGCAACTGCGTGTAATGCAACAAGCGTATATCCAGAAAACTTATGATTTAGTTAGTTGATCTTTAATGAGTGCATCAGAACATTATTAACCATATGAAAAATAAATAGGAGCAGTAAAATAGAATAGATCATCACACACAAGAAGCACACATGAACACCATGATGTAAGGTGGAAACCCAATGTGGGTGAAAACCACCTGCTACAAGTCGTCTCAATATTCTTTTTAATAAGAACTTCTTTTTACAATAGTTCTGTACTGGTGTAGTCTTATACCAGTACGCAGGCTGCTACCTGCAGAAAGCTACAACCTTCTCTCGTTCTCCAGCTTCACCTGGAAGGAAGCTACAACCCCCTTAGCTCTTGTACTAGCCGATCCATTTACTAGTACGTAGGTGCCTTCCTACTGAAATGCTCCAAGCTTTACTCGTTTTCTAGTTGCTACTGGAAGGGAGCTACCACCCCCTTAGCTCTTGTACTAGCTGATGTACTAGTACGTAGGTACCGACCTACAGAAGGCTACAACCTTCTCTTTCTTCCTCCAAGTACCACATTTCATACATTTTCAGACTGGATACTCATGGAACACAACATCATAATCTGAAGGCCACGTTTCATCCAATTTTCATATTGGACCCATCAATATCATTGAAGCACACAATCAATCAACACTCTCTGAATCATCAAATACTAAATCACTAAACTCTGTCAACAAAATGCAGTCACCAGAACACAGAGCAGAACACTGAACTCCTCAATAATATTTAGAACCAATTGTATCATCAAAAATCATGCATCAAAGTGCATACGCTACTTGGAAGTGCTGAAATAGCGTGTATATGCAACTTCACCAAAGTGAACCAGCGTATATGTCATTAATTACTTGCTTATAACTTCGCTGCACTTCCTGACTTCAGACATACCCAGATCATTTCATATACAAGGATAATACATATGTTAGAAACCAGATCTAGTCCATCAGATCACATAAAGATAAGTCATTATGATCCTGATCCATTATAGATCTCATCCATCAACACTGAAGCTAAACACAATCAACCAAACTGAATATGCAGAATACTGACACCAGTAAACAGTCATCAGAAATCAATAACAATCATAACCACCTATAGCTTCAAACATCATAACTCATATGGTATACGCTACTTGGATGTATCTAACCTGCGTATGTACGCGCTTCTATGATAGTCAACCAGCGTATACATCTATAAATATTCATTCATGAGTTGCAGCTATTTCAAACTTAAGTTATACCCAGATCAGAACATTTACAGAACATTTCATGCGTCAGTATACATATCTAGACTTAAAAAGATCAAACCGTATAGAGATAATTCATTCCAAGCCATTAGATCTCGACCTATCCTTAGATTTTATTTTCCATCAACCGTTGAGATTCCTCCTTAGCTCAGATCAAGCAAAGCATCATGAACCCATAACCTGCATACTGGATCTCATACTTCATTAGATATTCAAGACTTTCTCAATGCCCATGCCTAATGATCTTCTCCTCTTTTTATAGTCTTAGGCTTTACTCAATACCATGATCCAAAACCATAAATAATCAATACCTTGGACCAAATACTTGGGTTCAACATTTTAGCCGCAATACCAAGGACCAAAACCATAGGTTCAAATATGTCGGACTAAATACCATGGACCAAACATAAGCTTTTCCACATGTACGCGCTTTTCCGTGCATGAACGTGCGTGCATACGTATACGCGACTTTTGGTTAGCAATCCCGCATGTATACATGCCTTTGTATATAGTGAACGTACGTATATACTTTTCTCTCTTCATTCTTGTAGTCTGATCATCAATTATTTGCTACGAACCTGCTGCACTATGATCTGTCATCTGTGTGAGTTGCTATCAAGGACAATACTTGTATCATAATGCCAACAATCTATCCCTTTGGACTTGATGGCAACAACGCCAAGTCACTCTCCCCCTTTGACATCAAGGGCAAAGGGCGAACCAAGATATTTTCTTTCCTTGATAAACATTCCGCTGACCATACTCCCCCTAAGTATCTACTGAAATTTCTGAATGAGCTCCCCCTTTGTATATGCCAATGTGTACCAATCTGTCCATGCTCTCTTCTGAGTACATGCTGAAATCTCTGCTCTACTGAAGTGTGCTATTCATGCTCCCCATGATTGTAAGAAAGGTCTGCAAAAAGATGTTCTGCAAGAAAGAACATGACTCTATACATCATAAGTGACCTATCAAAGACTCATACATACATCCATCTCCCAACCAAGTGGCGATATACCGATATTGACTCATCCACCCAACCAAGTGGGGATACACCAGATACCAATTGTTTATACATGACTGAAATATTACATCATCCTTCCCATGCATAGTGGGGGTACAAATTACAACATATGACCAAAAATGAGTACAATAGATAGAGACAAACTATTACATCATGAGTCTTTATATGACCTTTACATGACATTTATAACAGAGACCAAACATCTAAAAAAAAGATCATGATAGTCATCAGCAACTATCATACACAATGTGTGATATGCTCCATAAGCATCTGTCAACAGCATCTAGACCAACAACTTGTATATGTTCATTAACCTGTGACAAGATATGTCTGCATATAGATATCAATTCATCCTCTTGATCTTGAGCATTATAAAATCATTCACATTATATCATATGCGAGGAACACCATAGCCATCTCATCAACATCAAGATCTGCATGATCCAAATATCATCATTTGGGAACATCTGCATCAATCAACATATGTAAGTATCATCATATAGGTAAGAACTCATCATCATCATGTCTCCAACAATGCAACTTTGAGTAATCAATCATTTATCCAGCACTATGTATCTTGAGCTCAAGATCATTTGTCAATACTTCTTGATATCATCAACAACAACAATCATCATCCACATGAGCGCCAAGAACTATAGGAATCCTACATCATAACTATATTATATGATCTTTATGCATATGACGACAACAGCATATGAGTGACTCATTATCAAGTAATGAAGATGTGTATTCAAGCTTTGTACTTCTCCTTATCCTTATGAAGATCACCATGTAAGCACCATATATGCATCATCAGAGAATCTACCACAAATCTAATCTGAACATCAACTATGTAACCCTAAGAATCATATGAGATTTTGTCATGGACAACTCATAACCATATCATAGCAAGATATATCATTTAGCCATATAAGTATCATCACCAAGGACTACTAATCGTAATGCCAACAATGCATTATTAAAATCATATGCTCCCCCTGAACCTATGCCATCTTGTCTACTGTCAGATTTGATCATTCATATATCAACAAGAAGTATCGAGGCATCATCATCCACAAGTTAAGATCAAAACATTTATAAACATCTTCAAGTATCAAGTAGATTGTAATCATTATCAAATAGAGCAATTAATGGCCTGAATCATATGAGCCTGTCCTTTTCTTTTTTTCTGAGTCTGTCCCACTACTTTTCCTCAAGCTGACATATACGCAACTGTGTAGTATCTAACTCATGTATATACGCAACTTCCCTTTATGAAACTTGTGTATGAGATTTAGGACACTAAAGTTTTACACTTTCAACTCCCACTGTAGTTCCTTCTTCTTCCATATCTTCAAGTGTGATGATGATTTCTCCTTTTGGTATGGTGCCCATACTTTGTTCCTACATTCCTTAGCTATATGTTCAAGCTTGTTACATGCATAACATCTCATATGTTTCATATTCCTTCTATAGCAATCAACAGCTCTGTGTCCAAACATATTGCAAGCAAAAAAATATCCCTTAAAGTACCTGAAATGTGATGATCTTTCTGTGTGATGGTCTTGAACCATTCTTCTTCTGCATCTGGCTGCAACATGTCCAAGATTATGACATACATAGCATTCAACATTATTCATCGGAGGAGTAAAATATTTTCTTTGAATAATTTCTTTCCTTGGTTGTTGATGAGATTGACCTTTCATCTCCTTGTTGAGAATTTCAGATTTTGCATTAGAGTTCCTTGTCTTACTTTCTGAAATAGATTCACCTTCAATAGATTCATGAAAACCAAGACCAATTTTGATAGCAGGATACCTTGTTGAAAATAATACTGAGAGGGGGGGGTGAATCAGTATTATCTAGTCCTTTTAACAATTCTTCCTTATTTATACTTTGAATTATTTTTGCATATCAGTACCATAAAACAATGAGCATGAACAAGAAAAACAGACAGTCACATCAAAGAACACCAGATATAAGGTGGAAACCCAATGTGGGTGAAAACCACCTGCTGCAATATGTCTCTATCTTCTTTCAAATTAGAAACTCCTTTTACAATGGTCTTGTACTGGTGCAGTCCTTTACCAGTACGCAGGCTGCAACCTGCAGAGAGCTACAACTCTCTCTCGTTTTCCAGTCTCTCCTGGAAGGGAGCTACAACCCCCTACTTCTTTTCTTTCAAGGACCACTTTTCATAAATTTTCAAACTGGATCCATAAATATCAAATGATCATCAAGTACCAGTAAGTCACCCAGATAACCAGATCCACAATCACAGAAAACTAAACCCAGAACACCTTCTGTGGCGTCTCCTGTGGCGCCTCCTGCGGCGTCTCCTGCGGCGTCTCCTGCGGCGCCTCCTGCGGCGTCTCCTGCAGCGCCTCCTGCGGCGTTTGCTGCGGCGCCTCCTACAGCGTCCTGTGGCGCCTCCTGTGGCGTCTCCTGTGGCGCCTCCTGTGGCGTCTCCTGCGGCGCCTCCTGTGGCGTCTCCTGCGGCGCCTTCTGTGGCGTCTCCTGCGGCGCCTTCTGTGGCGTCTTCGGTGGCGCCTTCTGCGGCGTCTCCTGCGGCGCCTCCGCACTTCCGCAGCTGCAGCACTCGAGAGATCACCCTTCACAGATTCGCTTTCCACTTCACTTTCATATAGATCGAGCTTTTGAAACAATAATCCAATATTTCAGATCTTAAGATATTCAATTTGCAAAAGATGCTTAGCCAAGGAAACTCCTTTGCTTTATATAGGCAAGCTCCTCCTAAAATCATGGATCAATACCACGAGCCAAAACCATAATAACACAAATATCGTCAGCTAAATACCAAATATTAAACATAAGAAACCCCACGTGTGCTTTTCTTTGCCTTGAAATGAGTGCACTGGGGGTACGCACCTCCTGAATGGTTGACCTGCGTGTCTGGCCGCGGTCCCTTCACGATGTACCTGCGGGTATGCATCTTCTGAACTGTTCTCCTGCGTACTTCTTAGTTTTCAACAAATTGAGAGCCTTGCCAATGGGTGTTGCCTTCAAGTACAACATATGTAACATATAACCATACCAGAAACATAATGCCAACAATCTGCCCCTTTGGACTTGATGGCAACCTTAAAAACTTCAGCGGCATTCTCCCCCTTTGACATCAAGGGCAAAGGGTTATGCTCCCCTTAAGAACATGCTCCCCCTGAATATGAACCAGATCTGCAAAGAAGAACCATAATCCACCGGACACCATTAATGACCAAGAAAGAGATAGAGACATATTGCAGCTATATTCAGACCAGCTCCCATGATCTCCTTTTGTACATCCTCCATAATGCCAAAAATGCATTATATTCTCCCCCTGAACCTGTGCCGCAACCCAGCACATGTACGCATATACCCCAGATGAATCATGCGTACAACCAACAATCAGAAGAGTCTCAACAATAAGATGATGCATCAACAACCGCCGGATTTTGCCTGAGGTATTCAAAAGTCTCCCTGAGCAATGGTTTGGTGAGAATATCAACAAATTGTTCCTTAGAAGGAACATACTCCAACTTGACCTTTTGTTCAAGCACTTGTTCCCGGAGAAAATGATACTTGATTGGTATGTGCTTGGTTTTTGAATGCATGACGGGATTCTTTGAGATGTTGATTGCACTTTTGTTATCGAATAAGATAGAGATAGGTGGTGTACAAGTGATTTGAAAATCCTGCAAGGTCTGCATCATCCAAAGGAGTTGAGTGCAGCAAGATGCAGCAGCAACATATTTCGCTTCCGCTGTAGACAAGGCAATTGAACTCTGTTTCTTGCTGAACCAAGATACTAATCTGGAACCCATAAAGAACGCACCACCACTTGTGCTCTTCCTGTCATCCACGCTTCCGGCCCAATCTGCATCTGTATAAGCATGAAGTGTGAGATCTGTATCTCTAGGATACCATAAGCCATAATTTTTTGTCCCTTGAAGATATTTGAAAATTCTCTTTACTGCCTGAAGATGAGTCTCCTTTGGATTTGCTGAAATCTACCAACAATTCCTACTACATGCATGATGTCCGGTCAGGTACCTGTCAAATAAAGTAGACTTTCGATCATAGATCTGTAGGTTGGTTGATGTACTGCTGTAGATTCATCATTTGCACTGAGGCTACATCCTGTGACCATGGGTGTACATACTGGTTGCATCTTCCATGCCATATTTCTTCAAGATCTGTTTGAGATACTTGGTTTGAGATAAAAATATTCCTTCTTCCTTATGTTGGATTTGCAAACCAAGGAAATATGTCAGTTCTCCCAGCAAGGAAATTTCAAATTCTTTTGCATGACCAAGGCAAAGCTTTGACTCATCTCTTCTTCATTGCTGCCAAAAATAATGTCATCTACATACACAACAAGTATTAGCAATTTGTCATTTTCAACTTTTATATAAAGATT
>APFE031532976.1:0-12101 GCA_000404065.3 Pinus taeda
ATATGTAGATAGACTAAATGTGACTATTCAAAAGAGTACCAACTACAATACAACCTAACCACACCAACCTTTTCTCAAATCACACCAAAATTATCTCAACTTTGGGACATTTAAATGCACCTTCTTGAAATGGTCAAGAAAAATTATTTTTCCACATTTGTTGGCAGTTGCTTCTATGGAATATTTGGTTTAGTGAAATGGTCAAGAAGATTGTTGTTTCCACATTTGTTGGTCATTTCCTCCATGAAAATTTTTGTTTTAGTGAAATGGTAGAAAATTTGGTGTTACCACATTTGTTGGGCATTTCTTTTGTGTTAAATGATACAATCAAGAAGTTTAGAGATACACCGACAAATTAAAATCTATACAATTACATTATGGGCAATGTTTGTGGATATTAGTAAAATTGTTAAAGTAATATGAGAAAAGGTGGAACCATAAAAACCAAGATAATGAACAGTAACCTTTCTTGATGAGATCTTATTCCAAAACTTACTTGATGAGATCTTATTCCAAAACCCTTGAAACAGCTTAGTTACTTCATTCTCAACATTTAAATACAATTTTATAGTAGAATAATTTCCTACTCTTTGCAATAATAAGACTTGCTTGTAATTTAAAAAAAACACAGATTATAAAAAATAAGATTATAAAAATAAAATTCTAATTCCCCTTAAATAAATCAATCATTCCAATATATGTGTAAATAAGTGGAATAGATAGTAATTAAATTGAAAAAAATGAAACTCTACACTTTCCTTACACCAAGTATCTTCGTGGAGTTGCAAAGGTTGGCTCATGCTTATATAAGTGGAGTGGATAGTAATTAAATTGAAAAAAATGAAACTCTACACTTTCCTTACACCAAGTATCTTCGTGGAGTTGCAAAGGTTGGCTCATGCTTATGCATTTCAATTATTTTAAAAGCGGTAGGAAGCAACTACATTGTGGTCCACATAAAACTTTTGAATTTGAAAATGAAACGTTGGGAGATGACCATAGTTTATGTTTCTCGATGAGCATTTGTCATAGATGTCCTTGATTTCTATCAACTATCTAACTGACTCTATAGAGTCGTGCCTGCTACCTTCTTGTTCCCGTACCACGTGAAAGTTACGGGCAGGGTTTCTGGCGGTGAAAGTTTCCGACCACAAATAATTTCTGACGTTAGTCTATGTAAACGGAGATCGGGTCACTTAAGCGGATGCTAAGAACCTACAATGGAGATAAGGGTTGCCCGGATATATATACTTCCCATGTCTTTTTTTGGTTTCCGTTACTTCCCACACCTTTTAAACGTTTCCATCGACTCCCAATTTTCATAATTTCCATAATATATCACGCCATTATCAAGGGTCATTATCAGAGTGATAGATTGTTTTTTTTTTTAATATAACAAACTCCATGATCACGTTTCTGTTGTACACTCACCCATAAATACTGGAGTGTAATAAACTTCATGATGATGATAAGGGTTGCCCGGATATATATACTTCCCATGTCTTCTTTTGGTTTCCGTTACTTCCCACACCTTTTAAACGTTTCCATCGACTCCCAATTTTCATAATATATCACGCCATTATCAAGTGTCATTATCAGAGTGATAGATTGTTTTTTTGAATATAACAAACTCCATGATCACGTTTCTGTTGTACAATCACCCATAAATACTGGAGTGTAATAAACTTCATGATGATGTTTCTGTTGTACACGCGCCCATACATACTAGAGCGTAATATGCTATTTTTGTTAGATAATATAACGAACGAGAACCGTACCGTACATTGGCAGACTGTAATATATCGCTTTCTTGTCAGAGTTTATAACAAACTACACGCCCCCACTACTGAGCATAAATCCTTTTGAAGGTTCCATGAACACTAGGCATAAATTATAACAAACTTGACCTGTAACGAACGCAAACGAACCGGGCATTGTCAAGAAGAATATACTATTTCTTGTTAGAGTTTATAACAAACTACAGAAGGCATAAATTAGTTTGAAGGTTCAATGAACATTAAACGAAACGGGCATTGTCAGAGAAGAATATACCGTTTTTTTGTCAGAGTTTATAACAAACTACAAGCGCCCACTACTTGGCATAAATTCGTTTGAATGTTTGGATGAACTCAAGTACCCACTAGTCACATTAATTGTAAGTGTCACACTCACCAACTAATTACGCATTTGCGTTTAATCCTTTGACTTGTTACAATATAATGGAAAAAGATGTTGGTATAAATCTTTTGACTTGTTACAATACTGATAAGGCTTCTCGCGTGATATAAATCCTTTGATATGTCACAACTAATCATGTGCACACTAAATTCTTCCATGTGATTCGTCTTTCGTAAGTGACAAGTTTGACAAGCTTCCCCATAAGAAAATCTTCACGTATTACATGTACAGGTACAGGTACGGTTGTTTAATATTTCATTTTTTTTCTTTTAAAGCAGCGAGACCAGACCGCAAGGCTTTGGAAGGAGGCTAAGCAATAAAGAATATGACTATGATGGGTGGAAACATAATGTTTGAAATGAATTTTTATTATTTATGAGCTTTAGAGTGTGATGTTGATATAATGTTTTTTTTATAAGACACCAATTATATTAGCTTTTTAAGGCTAGGTATTTAAATTTGAAAATTGTTTTCTTATTTTCTACAATTGGTTCATATTCTTGAAAGTGCAAAAAAGTAAAAATAGCCATCTAAATGTTAAATTTAGCAAATATTAATTACATTATTGAAATTTTAAAGAAACAAAAAGACGAGCAATATTTAGAAAGAAGAAAATAATTTATATTCTTGAATATATATATAAGCTCTAAACCCAATCTTTTTCTTGAATTTAAGAAGTATTAATTAGATTTTTGAAACACAAAAACTTAACACCTAAATTTAGAAAGGGTAATTCTAATTGCATTTTGGAATGTTCCAAAAAGTAAAATTTGAAAGGCATTAAATTTAAAAAAGCTAAAATGATTCTAAAAAAAATGTTAAAAAATTGTTGGTAAAATAAAATTACTTGAATTTCTTTCATGAAAGTGCACAGAAAATGCACAAAGTTAATGGGTAAATTTAAGAGTTGAATCTCTATATAGCGGCCCAAGCCATGGACGTTCTCTGAAACATTATCTACACAACATCTCAATGACATCTCCAATAATGAGAATGAATTTACATAATTATGAATAAGCAAATAGAATTAGTATTTTTTTTGATATAGTAAAATTGTTAAAATAAAATTTAAAGATAGTTTGTTTAATAACAAAAAACTCTATTAAAATTCCTATGGATTAATAGTATTATTCTTTAACAAACCAAAAAGGTCATTTGGATTATATTATTTTTAATTAATAAAAAAAAATATTAATTATATTTTTTTGAAATAATCTTAGATTAGAAAAATTTGAATGCTACATTATACAAATAAATTATTTATCTCAAACTTATGGATAATTTTTTTCAATATTTTTAAGAGTTGCAAAACCCTAGACATTTAAAAAACCCTAGATACTAAATCTTGGAGGGCTATCTTTGAAATCACTAATTATAATAAACTTATTATTAGATATTCCTCTTCATTGCACTATATATTAATTATTTCTCTTCCCTTTCACCACTATGACAGCTATAATATCTAATGTAATATGTGTCCCTTAAACAAAAGCCATTATGAATGCCAAAAAATTGAAATGTCCCATAACCCATATAACTCCTAATTTAGAGTGATCACAAGTACTCTTAGAGAATTACAAAGCCTTCCACCATGCGGCCTCTTACCCCTATTACCATTAAAAAAATGACATTGATTACTTTATAATCCTTAACATAGTAACTCTAAAATTAGGTAAACTATGGTGCACTATGATCTTTAACACAATGATTTCTAGAAACTACGCGCCCTAGTACAGTGCCACGATAAAGACATTGTAACTCTAAAAGACATAGTACACATCAACTTTAATACTTAGAATATTAACTATAACTTATTTATACTTAAAATGGCTTGACATAGTGAAGATAAAGGTGAATCAAATGTAGTTCCTTCAAATTAAATTCCATGAAAAGGGAATACAAAAAATGTTGTATTATGCACATGAGATTTTGACTATTGACATTGATCGAAAGAGCATTTCATGGGATTCAATATATGGTAATGATATTGATGAGTAGTCATAATTATCCCATTATATGATATGATAATGGCTTATATTTTCTAGATAACTTGAGGCCTTAATGTTTGTGTGCCAAACCCATTTTAGCTATTATGCTTATGATTTCACAACATTAATTTATGTATATTAGATTTTATAAAACAATATGATATTTTCCACTTTATCGCTCGATGCACTAAAATTAACAAAGTATAGATATGTTTTTCCAAATTTAATTATATGTATTGCAATGTTGATTGGATTCTACAAAAATACCAAAACTGATGACTTCCACAAGGTACACATTGTGATTATCATTACTTTTTCCCTATTTCTGAGTAGAAATTTGAATTCTCCTGGGAGGTAGTATAGATAAGTTCCCATTGTTGCTTCAGTGTATCTAGAAAGATCTGCCGGACTCACTAAAGTAAATTTTTTGAGGATTTTTCTTATATTATTTTTTAGCATTCAGTTTTTAAGTGTATGTCTCATTTTTCAATTGCAGAAAGTATTTTTGTCTTGCATAAAAAGATGATTAGAGAAGTGGAAGATATCAACTAAGAACAATAGCCCAAAGGATAAATTACCTCATTCAAAAGAGAATAAACTAAGAAAGAGATAATAGAATTAATGGTATTCTTATTATGATGAGGAGCTAATGGAGACATATATTGATATCCCTACTATCATAAAAATGGTAAGGGTTACTTCTATAACATCCTTCTCTAAATTTGGAGTAAACATATTGTGCTACATAATTTGTTAGCATGTATTAAATGATAGAAGTGATTGTAGGAAGTAGAATCATTACCTGACGCAACAACATCCAAAAACAATCTTTGAATAAATTTCAATACACTAGCCATAGATGTTATAGGTACTTTAATTTTCCTAGCTCAAACAACATGGATCCAGTGAGAAAATTGTCGCTTAAGTTAAGCTATAAAAGATTCAGAAGATTTCTTAAGAATGATGGAATTGCAGCATTGAGGAAATTGGAGAAAATATTGAAGACTTGCAACTCTAGTAGTTGGTTGAAGGTGGCATGGATCGAACCATTCAAGTTATTTCTTGAGTGATCTAGATGCTTATCGCTTGAAATCTCAGAGACAATGTCTAAGACTAAGATTCATCTATGGCTACGATTGTGTGATAAACCCAAATTATGTAGGTTAACTCTTCTTCTCAATTGCACGAGACTACTACTTGAATCATTGATGTAATTTCAAATATATGTGTTGATTTTTAATTAGACTGAGGTAAGTCATGATGACAGTCTACTATTTGTTGGGATGAACAGTCTCTTCCCAACCCAACTTGATAGCGAGAAATGTTTGGTGTAGTGATTGTCTGACTCCTCAAAGAGACATCTTAAGTTACTTATTGTTTCCAAATTTTCATTAAGCATTTACCGAAAATATTATTTTTAAATTTCCATTAATAATTTTGTTTGCAACATTGTGATTTCCATGAGAAAACATCCAACCTAACATGCAAGAGTTTACTTGAGTTAAAATATTCACTTCTTGGAGATAAGTTTTCAATGCGTTAATTTGAAACACATTTGATATAGTTAGTCATATAATATTCGTATAAAACTAACATACACTAATATAAAATATCTCATTATATATTTATCTAAATTAATTTATAATCTAATATTATTTTCTCCAAATATTGACTAAGATATGATCAAAATAAATTTGAGGTCAGTTGACCACTAAGGAGATCAGGTAGGGAAAATCAATTGCCAGCAAGGTATAGGGATCATGGTCTTATAACTAGTATGTTAAATGTTGTTGAACACTCTAATTATAAATAAGAAATTCAATATGATGAGTGGAGAATATCCATGGAAGATGAATATGAGTCAATACTTAAGAACAAAAATTCGGATTTAGTTGAACTACTTGAAGGCAAACAATGGTACTATAGACAAATGTAAACCTAGGTTGGTGGCAAAGAGTTATTCATAGAAGGAAGGCATAGATTGTGAGGAAACCTTCACCCATGTAGCTAAATTAAACACAATTAGAATGGTAATTGATTTAGCTACTATAAATCATTGGATGATACACAAACTAGATGTGAAACATGTTTTCTTAAATGGTGAATTGAAAGAAGAAGTGTATTTAATCCAACGTGAGGGGTTTGTGAAACAATGGAGGAACATTTAGCTTGTAGATTGAGAAAAACATTATATTGTTTATAACAGGAACCGAGGTCATGGTATGATAAAATTGATTCATTTTTCCTGCACCATAGTTATAAGCAGAGAAAGAATGACCCTACTATGTATATTGTGTTTGGTGAAAATGGGGCAAATTGTTTTGATTTCTTTATATGTAGATGATATTATTCTTATAGAAAATGGATATGATCTCATTAAAGAAATCGAAATTTAGATGTTAGAGGATTTTGATATGGCAAAGCTTAGAGAGTTACACTATTATTTTCGTCTTGAAGTCTGGAGGGACTCTGGATAGACTCTTTTATCTCGAGGAAATTATGTGAGGAGCTTATTGAAAAAGTTCAACATGTATCAGTGAAAAGCTTCCCTAGTGTTGTTACAATAGAATCTTAAACTCCATAATGATGATGGTTCTAAGCAGGTGGATTCAACACTATAGAGACGACTAGTTGGGAGTTTGATTTATCTAATTACAATTAGACCTAATTTAGCTTTTGCAGTCATCTCTTTGGCGCAATCTATGTCAAAGCCTCTTGAGAGTCATTGGGTGGAAGCGAATGGTGTCTTAGGGTATATTCAAGGAACCTTGGAATTTGTTATTAAATATATTGATTCATTTGATGTTAGATTAACAGGTTTTTTAGATTCAGATTGGGCTGGAAATCTGAATGATAGACGACCCATAACATGTTATGCATTCAACATTGGGTCTAGGGCCATTTCTTTGAGCAACAAGAAGAAGAAAAATGTATCCTTGTCTTTAGAAGGAGCAGAGTATCAAGCAGTGTGTGCAACAATTTTTAAGGAAGTCTGGTTGAGCAGACTTCTTCATGATGCCGGAGGAAGAAAAAAGGATCCTATAGTTATCAAATGTGACAATCAAATCTCAAGCAAACTTGCAAACAATCGAGTGTTTCATAAAAACTCAAAGCATAGTGATACATAGTTTCACTTTGTTCGAGAGAATGTTTAGTCAAAACAAATTTATATTGAATATTGTAATACTTGTGATAATGTTTCATACATTTTTATTAAGCCCCTTGGATGAATTAATTTTTTTTTATTTAAGGAGATGTTGGGAGAACTAGTGAATCCTTTCTCCATTAAGGGGGAGTGTTGAAATTAATGTAGAATGTTGGAGAGAGTTCGTTCATTAATTGTCTGTGAGAATTAGATTAGGAATTAGTTCCTACACTATAGGTGATTTTTCTAACTCTCGTACTTGCATGTAAACTATTTATTCTTGACGATTTATGACGAATGTGTAGGGCGTTCTGCTAGAGGAAGTCTCCAAGTGAAGCTCCTCACCTGTGAGCTGCACAGTTTGAGAATATATCTTGTTTTATTCTATTTTTTAACATTTACAATGAGTGAATATTAGCTAACTAGTTGATGGGTCATATACATAAATAATTTATGTATATGAGGGGATTAGAGTAGTAGTCAAACAAAATTAGTGTTATTATTATGAAGAGTAGTTATCTATCTCAAAGAAAAAATATGACAAGATGGTAGACATTAATAGACACGTTATTGTAAACTAAACAGACTCCATATATCAAGAGAGAATAATTTAGCAATTTTTGAGCATAGGAGAGGAGCAAAGGTTAATAATTTCAGAAATAAGAAAAATTATGTGCTTCCTAGAGAGTAGATTCATCTCAATAAGTGTGGTTCTATTTTTTTTTGTATAACATACAATAATCCATTTGACAATGCATGGAGGTTTCTTTGTAGGCTATGAATATTTAAAAGAAATTTGATTTGAGAGTGTAATTATTGCCATATCACAATTATGCTTTTTCTCTTTATTTCTATATGTGTGATTGTTGCATGTATAGAAATATTTATTTATGTGATCAACTAAGTCTAGTTCTGATTTATTTAATTAAGATAAACATATAATAATAGTCATATAGGACATAAACATTAGGTTTTATGATTTATGGTTTATAACATTTTAGTAAATTCTTTTAATAAGCACTTAAATAAATGTTACAAATATTTATTAACATGTTATAAAATTCTTATGCTTTAGCATTCAAGGTTTATGGTTTATAACACTTTAGCAAATGTTTTTAATATACACTTAAATAAAAGTAACAAAGCACTCTTTAAAATGTTATAAATTAATTAGGGTTTAGGTTTTTGGGTATAAGGTATAGGTTTTAGGGTTTGGCGTTTAGGGTATAGGATTTATGGTTTAGGGTTTATCACACTTTAGTAAATTGTTTGAATTAACACTTAAGTAAAAGTTACAAAACACTTTTTGAAATGTTATCAAAGGCTTAGGGTTTAGCATATAGGGTTTAGGTTTTTTGGTTTAGGGTTTATAGTTTAGGTTTTAGTTTTTATGGTTTAGGGTTTATAACACCTTAGTAAATTATTTTGATAAAAAATTAAATAAAAGTTACAAAACTCTTTTTAGAATGCTATAAATGCTTACGGTTTATGGTTTATAAGACTATAGTAAATTATTATAATAAAGACTTTTTAAAATGTTAGAAATTGCTTAGGGTTTAGGGTTAACAGTCTAGGGTTTATAAAGCTTTGATAAATCCTCTTAATAAACACTTAAATAAAAGTTAGAATTTTTCTAAGATGTTATAAAGTTCTTAGGGTTTATGGTTTAGGGTTTATGATTTGGGGTTTGGTGTTTAGATTTTAGGGTTTATGGTTTATAACACTTAAGGAAATGATTTTAATAAACGCTTAAATAGAAGTTACAATATTTTTTTTTAAATGCTATAAAATTATTAGGAATTATCATTTAGGGTTTATGGTTTATGGTTAGGGTTTAGAGTTTAGGGCTTAGGGTTTTAGGTTTAGAGTTTATGGTTTATGGTTTAGGGTTTGTGGTTTACAATTTAGGGTTCATAGTTTATAACACTTTAGTAAATTCTTTTAATAAACACTTAAATAAAAATTACAAAACACTTTTTAAAATCTTATAAAATGTTTAGGGTTTAAGGTTTAATGTTTACAGTTTGGTGTTTAGGGTTTACGATTTATGATTTAGGGTTTAGGGTTTGGAGTTTAGAGGTTAGAGTTTAGGGTTTAGGGTTTCGGATTTAGGGTTTAGGGTTTAGGGTTTAAGGTTTGCGGTTTGGGTTTATGTTTAGGGTTTAATGTTTAGGGTCTACAATATTTTGTAAATTATTTGAATAAACACTAAAATAAAAGTTAAAAGATAGTTTTTAAATGTTATAAAATGGTTAGGGTTTAGGTTTTATGGTTTAGGTTTTAGGGTTTGGGGTTTGGGGTTAAGAGTTTAGAGTTTAGGTTTTAGGGTTTAGGGTTTATGCTTTTGTGTTTAGGGTTTAGGGTTTTGTGTTTATGGTTTAGGGTTTATAACTCTTTAGTAAATTCTTTTAATAAACACTTAAATAAAAGTTACAAATTTCTTCTTAAACTGTCCTAAAATTATTAGATTTATGGTTTAGGGTTTAGGGCTTGTGGTTGAGGGTTTAGGGTTTATAACACTTTAGTAAATGCTTTTAATAACCACTCAAAAGAAGCTAAGAAATGCTTGTTAAAATTTTTTAAAATACGTAGGGTTTAGAGTTCATGCTTTATGCTTTAGGTTTTGGGTTTAAGATGTTATAAAATTCTTATGGTTTAGGATTTAGGGTTTAGGGTTTAGGGTTTAGGTCTCATAACACTTCAATAAATTATTTTAATAAACACTTAAAAAAAGGTTAAAAAACACTTTTTAAAATGTTATAAAATGCTCACGGTTTCAAGTTTAATTTGTTATAAAATCCTTAGGGTTTAGGTTTGAGGGACACTTTAGTAAATTCTTTTAATAAACGCTTTAAAAAAGTTACAAAAAACTTGTTAAAATATTATAAAATTCTTAGGGTGTAGATTTTAGGGTTTATGGCTTATAACACTTCAATAAATTCTTTTAATAAACAATTAAAAAAAGTTACAAAACACTTATTAAAATGTTATAAAATGTTTAGGGTTTAGGGCTTTAAAATGTTACAAAACACTTGCTAAATTGTAATAAAATGCTTAGGGTTTAGGGTTTATAAAAATTTAGTAAATTATTTAATTAAACACTTTAAAACAAAGTTACAAAATCTTGTTAAAATGTTATAAAATACTTTGGTTTAGGGTTTGGGGTTTAAAATGTTATAAAGTGCTTATGGTTTAGGGTTTATGGTTTATAATGCTTTAATAAATTATTTTAATAAACAGTTAGAAAAAATAAAAAAATGATTTCTTGGGTTTACGGTTTATGGTTTTTAGGGTTTAGGGTTTTCTAGGGTTTAGCGATTTTTATGGTTTAGGGTTTAAGGCTTTTTAGGGTTTGGGGTTTAGAGCTTAGGGTTTAGGGCTTAGGTTTTGGATTTTAGGGTTTAGAGTTTATAATACCTTAGTAAATGCTTTCAAGCTTTAGGCTTAAGGGTGTAGCGTTCATAGGACCTTAGTGAATGATTTTAGGGGTTGTCCATTAGGATTTAAGCATTAGGATATAGAGTTTGGGGTTTGGGGTTTAGGGTTTAGGTTTTATAACACTTCAGTAAATTCCTTAAATAAACACTTAAATAAAAGTTACAAAATTCCTTCTAAAATGTTATAAAATTCTTAGTGTATAGGGTTTACCGTTTGGTGTTTATGGTTTGGGATTTAGGATTTCGGGTTTAGGGTTTAGGTTTTAGGTTTTATGGTTTAGGTTTTATGGTTTAGGATTTATAACACTAAAGTTACAAAAAACTTTTTAAAAGATATAGAAGATTTTCCAGCGTAAATCACATTTAGAAAAACATTTGCCGATGTGTTTCGAACCAACTAGTGTGGTTCATCGTGAGGACAACTTGAGGAGTCAGATCAAGGCTGTCAATTATAGAGGGAGAGCAGATCCTCCGAACGACTAGGTTGACTGGGTTGGCCATCAGTGGCTATCTACAATGGCTTAGAGTAAAATTAAAAAATTAATAAGTCAAATGTATTAGTTATTCAATTTAATATATTTTAATTAGGTTACTAAATTATTCAATCCAACTCATTTATTAAATAAATTATAAATGAGTTTGATTGAATAATTTAGTAACCTAAGTAAAATATATTAAAATTCAATAACTAATACATTTGACTTATTAATATTTTAATTTTATTCTGAGCTGTTGTAGATAGCTGTTGATGGTCAACCTAGTCAACCTAGCCATTTGGAGGATCTGCTCTCTGTATATAATTGATAGGCTTGATCTGACTCCTCAACTTATTCTGACGATGAACCACACTAGTTGGTTCGAAACGCGTCGGAAAAGGTTTTTCTAAATGTGATTTACACTGAAAAATCTTCTATATATGTTATGGATCACAAAAGCCTCAATTCAACTTTTTAAAATGTTGTAAAATGGTTATGGTTCAGGTTTTAGTGTTTATAACACTCTAGTAAATTCTTTTAATAAACACCTAAGAAAAATTTAGAAAACTCTTTTTAAAATGTTATAAAATGCAGAGGGTTTAGCTTTTAGGGTTTCAGGTGTAGCGTTTAGGGCTTAGGGTTTATGTTTTATAAAAATTTAGTAAATTATTGTAATAAACACTTAAAGAGAAACTACAAAATTATTTTTAAAATGTTATAAAATTATTAATGTTTAGGATATAGGGTTTAGGGTTTGGGGTTTACAGTTCAAGGCTTAGGTTTTACGGTTTATAAAAAATTAGTAAATTATTTTAATAAAAAGTTAAATAGAAGTTACAAATAACTTTTCAAAATGTTATAAAATACTTAGGGTTTA
>APFE031532988.1:0-10789 GCA_000404065.3 Pinus taeda
ATAATCACTTTATCAAATATATGATATAAATATTTAATGTTATATATATACTTATAACATTTCAAAATATGTTATAATCATTTAATGATATATATATCTTTTAAATTATAATTGTAAAGTCTAACTATATATCATAAAGTTTAATGTATATATATAGATATCTTCATATATTCTAAAGTTTAACATTTTTATTAATGGGTCAATTAGATGGGTTGTTACATGGAGCTACAGCACAATGGGATCCATGGAGCATTAATGCTCCTTCTCGGTGGCATTGGGATCCAAGTGAATCCACTGGTAGTAGGTCGAGGCGGAGATGGACATGGAATCCAAGTATTGGAGGATCCTGTCATGTTTCGATAGCTTAGAGATGTGACAGGGATCAATGGTTCATATGGGATCCGAGAATTGGGTCTCAGTGGCATTGGGCCACAAATTTGGATTGCTTGAGGGCAAGAAATCCTGGGGTGGGAGGATTGTCATGTCCCCATTTTTATTCTTCTTCATAGTACAACTAGGGTGGACTTCCAAGGCAAGGGATGGCCAGGTTAGTGGAGCAGGTTTATGTCATCAGGGGTATCGATGGAGTTTTGAGGAAATTTTATGGGATTCATGGCATTCGCTTGGCATATTCCATCATCAGCACAGTTTGCCTTTCTTTCCGTTGCATTTTGACAACTTTAAAAAATCAGCATTATTATTGGGCATAGCTTAATTAATTATGCTCAAGGTGGATTCTGGGGAGATTAATTGATGGAACACCTCAATGTAATAGCTCGTTGGAACCAGAATGAGAAGATCTGCATGATGGGACTTATGGGTATGAGTTTTAGTGATATGAGGAGACATGGTGGCCAATTTACTCTTCTCCCGCATTAAAAATAATATTTTAATTAAAATAAAAGAGGGCAAAGTGCTCCATGATTAAAATAATAATAAAATAGAAGGTTCTAGAGGGGTCCATCAGATCTATAAAAGAGGAGGAGGTCATTGGAGGACATCTTGGATTGAGTATTGTTTCTTGTATGAGAGGTTGAGAACCCGGTTCTTTAGTCCAGCAATAGCTCCAGGACAGAAACCCTCGGGTGATTCAGTGAGAGTGGCGAGCACCCATCTCTTCCCTTGATGGATCCATTTAGGGTTCATAGGTTGCAGTGTATTGTTTTTCAGATTGTTTTGGGAGGCCCATTGTGGCATTATTGCAGATCTGTTGAGGCCAGCTGTCTCAGCTATTTTTCCATCATGTAAAACCCAAATTCTTATATTATAATAAAGTTGAGATTGTTTCTGCTTATTGTATTATCAAATTGCATACATTATATATGTTATATTTTACATGGCAGAGTAGAAGTTTTATGTGAGGGGAATATTCCAAATTTATTTTGTTTGGGACATTACATTGTCAATGTTAGTACAAGGACTTCTGTTGGCAAGACTTCCTTACTGAGCAATATTACAATATTTTTGGTCGTAATTTCCTTGCAGGATCGAAGAGGTTATTGATGAAGATATTCTGCATGCGAGGGCCCCCTTTGTTGTTCGCACCCAACACTGTTTTGCTGTCAAGTCCGGAATAGATGGATTTCTTGATGTTGCAAGAAAATCATTCTGTGATACAACTGAAGGTGCATTCATATTTCTCCCATTCAACAAGTTCCACTTTCATTCATATTGTCCACATTTCCTTGGGCAAGGAAAAATTGATTTTGTAATAGATTTTCAGCAATACATGCTCTTGCAAAAAAATATCGTGAGGATATGGAACTGCCAAACTTGAAGATGCCCTTTAACAATAGGCAAGGTTTCTATATCAACATACCAGAGAAGGATTTACCCGAGGGAGGTTTGCCTGAGATATTTATTCAGGTCATCATCGGGAACTTATCCTATTTTCACTTCAAATAAAAATATTCAATTCTTTGAAGTATCTTTTTTGCATATTGAATCTAATTATTGGTATTGTTTACAGGTCCTTAAACAAGGGAAAAACATACATTGCTCCACTCAAGAGTTGATTTCTGTAAGAACTATGTTGTTTTTTTGGTGATAAAAGTGATTACTAGGAGTATGCACTATTTAGTAATGATGTTTTTTTCTTTTAAAGAAATCAGTGGGGCACTATTCAGTTGTAGTTGAAGTTCAAGGTCGCAAGGTGGATATTTTCCATTTGTCATGTATTACATTTAATTTTTGCCATATAAAATCTCCAGGTACTAGATTGACAAATGAATAATGCCTTATATGTTAAAGTATATCAATGAATTTATTAAATGCAACTGATACTGACTTTGTATCTATTCTTATTACTATGACGGAAATAATTTTTAATTGAAATAAATTTCCAAAAATTGAAAACTTTTTAGATTCAGGGGTATTAGACCAGAATGTACAAGTATAAAAGATGAAAATTAATGTACAGTGACTTGACATAGGCAAGAGAGTGAGAGACAATGCATTGGTTGTAGAATGCGTTGAGGACTGTAGAATATATAGCTTTATATTACCTTGTTTTAGTAAGAGAAGTATATGCTAATGGACTTTATTATTTTCTGATGTTAGCTTGGTTATGAGGTTTATCTCTAGCTCTGTGCTAGAGATAGTAAATAGAGTTTTTTTTTCTCTTTTAAAATATAACTATTTTTTCATACTGAAATATGAACTTGCAATTCTTTTCAAGGGAAAAAATGTACCATGTTTTACCGTCATAATATAATGATTTTTTCCATATCAGTTATATTCAATAAAAAGAAGAATAGTGTGAAGTTTGAGAGTAGCGCAAAGCCCTCCCTTGATGAGTTTACCCTAGTCATAGCTTGCAATAATTGTCACCTTGGTAGAGTCAAAGCCATCCGACTCATTTTTGGAGTGCCTCGAAGAAGCTGAGGCCAAGATGGATTCCCTTAGTATATACTATATTCACTATAGATAGCCCTTCTATTTTTGTGGAGGAGACACTGATTTCTCTAATTAGATCCTCAAAGGCACTTGATGTGAAGCATAAAATGAAGACAAGGTTTGTCAAGAAGGTGGAAGCTATTCTCAAGCTAGGCATTTTGTCTTCATAACCAAAGTAAAAAAGCCATTCTTTGGCATTAGTGAGAATTAATAGGAAAACTGATGCGAAATTGTAACTAAAGCTGCACAGGTTGGATCTACCTAGAAAACAATGAACACAAATTTCAAGGAAAGAAGAAACAAAATTGTTAGAGAAAAGATTTAATGAATTCTATTCATGCATAGAAAAGAAAATTATGAGAAAATACGATTCAATGAAATGTATTCTGCGTGGATGAACTAATATAACAATGAGTCTAGTAGTGAATCTAGAGAGATGTGAACATGCACTAAAGAAAATTGACATCTAGTCCTAGTTAACTCTCCATGCAGTCATCAGTTAACAATCTCATACAAGTGGAGATAGTCCTAGTTAACTGGCTGTGCAATCATCAGTGAACTATCTCATGCAAGTGGAGATAGTCCTAGTTAGGTGAAGTGCAATTAAGTGTATGTTATCTCCAATACCCCCCAAAGCACTACTAGTTAGAACAAAATGAATGGGTCCCGACAAGAAGCGATGTAAGGTACCCATTTCACAATGCATCTAAGTAACATAGAACAACTGCAAGAAGAGGAAAGAGGGAAAACCACATGGAAGCAAACCCCCTCCCCCCCTCAAAATACAATACTGAAAAAGAAGTACAATTGCTAAGAAGTTGTGTCCTTCACACCAAGTTGGTTTTGCAGAAAGTGAAATTTTTGGTCAGTGAAAGTCTTTGTGAAGATGTCGGCATACCATTCAGAAGTGGGATAGCATTGCAAGCTGATGAACCCATCATGTACCAATTCGCAGACATAGTGCATGTGGATCTTGATGTGTTTTGTTCATTGCGGTTGCACTAGATCTCTGCAAAACTTTAGTGTGCTTTGATTGTTGCACCAAATGACAGCTAGATGATGAAATATGATAGCAAGCTCATTCAGGAAGTTCTGTGACCAAATGGCTTGAATGGTAATATTGATTGCACCTTTGTATTTGGCCTCTACCAGTGATAAAACAATCGCAAATTTTCTTTTGCTGGACCAACAAATGGGGCCAGAACCCAAATTGAGAACATTTCCTGAAGCGAACTTGCAATAAATGTTATTTCCAGCCCAATCTAAATCAGTGTGGCCAATGGGATCCAAAGTACATCCTGTTGCATAATGAATCCCATAGTGATGGTTCTTTGGACAAATTTGAGTATGCACTTGGAAACATTCCAATGCAACGTATATGGCTTCTGCATGTATCTGGAAATTGCACCTACCACATGAGCGATTTGGATGAGAGTGAGTGAGATAAAGGAGACTCCCGACAAGTTTTCTATACATGGTGCAATCATGTCATGTCCCTATTACCACTCAAACCAGTAGGGGACCTAAAGGGGTTCCTAAGAGGGCAACTACTAGGTTAAGGGCAACGGTGGAGGCTTAGCCCATTGTCACAACAACTAAGTCTCCTTGCTCTTTATGGACTTTCACCGATGGGAGGAGTCCCGGTAGTGTAGGGATTCCCTTCTAAAGTATATGTCAATGGATAGGTGAGAAGTGACCCTAAAAACCTTTTCCCAAGAATGGAGTAAAGAATGGAACTTGCTTGCTCTTTAGGCAAGAGACTTGGTCCACCAGGGGTAAGCGGTGAAGATTGGAGGGTTGAGGAAGAAAGGATAGGCTTATAAACAAGGTTCTCAATCCCTATAATCCTTGGGAAACTTGGATTCCCAAATGGTCTTTGACAAATAATCTTTATTGAGAAGCGGGACCACACAGGGCCAAGTAGACCTAGCCCAGGTTCAGGGATGGAATGAAACAACCAATGATGTTCCTATCCTGGACAAGGTGAGGGGAAAGGAACAAACAAGAATATTTACTTCAAAAAGTTGAGTTGATCCTATTAAGGTCCAGCCTTGGGGATGCTTAGGCAAAATTCGATCCTAGAGCTAGGGCTTGGGATCCCCGAAGATCCCACTATTAGAATTGCCTCAAATTTGCAAGAGAGGGAGAGGACCCACCACCACAGTAGGTTGTAGGAGATTGAAAATTTTCCTTGGGTTAATTCCCTGGAAATTGATGCCCTAGGTGACCTAATGGGGTTAGACCTAGGGAAAAAGGGGAAAAGGGTAAAAAGAGGGTTAAAATGATCACCCTTTTTGAGGGATCATGCCTAATTCTCTCGGAGATATGGATTCAAGGATGATGATGAGTAAGAACTTGGTTTCTTGATCAAGGAAGCCCAGAAAGTCAGCTTCATCCAATGTTGAGAGAAAGAAAAGAAAAGTGACCTTCAAGCATTTATATTTCAAAGCACACGATGCAAGCTTATCAAGACAAATAATCTCTAGGACATTTCATTCATATAACATTAGCCCATACATTAAATTAGCTAAAACATGCCCAATTCCACATTTCAATCATGCAGCGACGAGCCCTAATTTTAGCAGTATGCAACAACAAGAATAATAACATCAAAATTTTACTTGCAACGTTATAGAGTATATCCAACCAGAATTTAGTTTACAAGACAAAGCTCCAAGGCAAGATAAATAGCCCAAATCCATACGTCAAAATTCATCCATCTCCAAAAAATTATCCTCCAAGGAAAAATGCGTATTAGAGAGATCCCAAGTCAAATGATGATAGAAATGAATGTATCTAACATCAATATATAGCCTCCTAAAGAGTTCGAATTAGCCTATGGGCCTACTTTAGCCCATAATGATAAAATCATGTGCAAATAAAACCCCTATTGGTGACAAGCCCACCAAACTAGCTCACAAATGTAAAAATAAGCCTCAAAAGTGTGAAGAGGAGAAGAACTTGACCATTTTTTTGATACAGAGCTTGATAACGCCCGACAACACATCGAGGGTTAGGGTGGTAGTGAAGGTAATATGAAGCCAAGACAAGGTGGTCAGAACCAAGTTATGGATGAGTTGTTGAGGTTGAATAAATAGATGTTGAGACACGGCTAGTTGATGATGTATATGATGTAGTAGATGATGGGACTACAAGTTTAGAATCAACAAGGGCATGACCATAACGGAGATGGGGGTTCTAGAGTAGGAAGTGGGAGCCACCACAGGCATGAGCATACATTTCAACAGCTTAGTGGACAGGCTGGTCATCTTACTATGCCATAGTTTGCGGATGAGTTGGACAGAGAGAGATAACCAGATCCTGTGTTAGATTTGGTGCATTCTATGGAGACGGGGAATAATGAGTATGGGCTCTGGATCCCAATATTCAACTTGTGATGTCTTTTGGGGAGTTTATACACCTCAAGGAGAGACTCAGGATTGGAGCTCGAACATCTTATAGAGGATGATAGCTAAACCAGGAGGTGTAGAAGGTAGCAGGGAAGATCACACTACCATACTTTGATGGGTTAGCCAAGAGATCAACTAGAGCATGGGTTGAGAAGATGGACATGTATCTCCTTTTAACCCCATGCGAGAGACTGATGTTATCGAATTTGCCACCCTGCATTTGGAGGGAGATTCACAAGAGTTGTGGTACCATGACTTGATCACTCTTGGACACATACACATTACTTTCTATGCTGAGTTCACTGAGAGGTTGGTTGAGTGGTATGACATAAAGGATCCAGAGTTGGACTTCATGGAGTTGGCACATTTGAGATAGATTGGTAGTCTCGAGGCCTATATATTAGAGTTCTAACGATTGGCCGTGATGGTTACAAACATTTCAAATGCCGGTTGATCATGTTGTTCATTGAGGGGCTAGCTGATCCCCTATGTGGTCGGGTGAGGGCTTATAGGCTTATGACACTGCAGGATGCCATTTTGAAGGCCAAAGACATGATTGATGGTGCATAGAGATGTTGGCCACGAAAAGCTGGATGATGAGACTAGGAGGGACCTCCGGAGCAGGAATTTGTGCTTCATGTGTCAGGAGCTGTGGGCACCGGGACACAAATGTACCAACAGCAAAGCCCATTACATTGAGGCATATTTAGATAGCAAGCTCGATGATGAGATGGAGTAGGAGGTTGGCGCAGAAGATGGAGGAACCCATTCCATAGGAGGTGGACCACCACCACCACCACCATAGGGAGGAGGACCGCTTTTTCCTATTGGGTGAGTTATTTCTTCACTTCAAGGAGTTCCAAAGTATTTGACACTATGAATTAGGGGCATAGTGTAGGGACAACATGTTTTAGTACTAGTGGACAATGGGGCTACCCACAATATTATTGATGCTCAGATGGTGGAGCGGAGAGGCATATGCACGAAGAATTTTGAGGGGTTTTCAGTGCTTGTACTAGGGGATCAGACCATGCAATGCACTAGATATGTTCCTAGCTTGACCCTAACCATGGGAAATTATTCAATGACAGATCATTTATTTGTGGTTGATGTGTCGGACACCAATTGTGGTGCTGGGTGTCCAATGGCCATATTCTTTGTGGTGTGTCACCATTGATTGGATGAATTTAGAGATGAATTGCATGGGATTGGATGGGAGGCAAGTGGCATTAAGCGGTATGTACTCATATCTGCCATAAACAATCCAACACACATGATGGAGGCCGACTTGAGAAGTGGGGACATCGAATGGGCAGTAAAATTGCATATTTCAGAGACCGAGAAGCAGCAACATCAACATCTGGATATCTTGGCACTATTAGAGAAGCATCAAGTAGTGTTTAGGGACATTCCTCCAAGCCCTCCGCCAGATAGATGGTTTGAGCATACTATAGAGATGGAGGAGGGAGTGCATGAAGTTATCACTATTAGTTTTTGTAGCATCGGATGTGTTCTAGCCTTGAAATTTTTTGGAGAGGCTAGAATACATGAGATCTCCAAAACCCAAAAATCGTTTATGGAAATTCTGCCTAGAAACGACTTAATTATATTATTAACCAGTTTTTAAATATTTCCTAAATCTAAATTTAGGGAATATGGTTAATTAATCAATATCAATTAAGTCAAGGAGAGAATCATCTAGCAACTCACACAGATCGATCTAGAGATGATCCTAGCCATTGATTAAATTTTAATCTTGGTCGTTGGTGCTCCAATAGAGGATTATAAGAGGAGGTCGATGTGGTGATGGAGAAGACACTTGAGAGGTTCGATTTTTGAGCAGATCGATTTCCGGAGTAGCAGCAGTCAGTTGCCAGAGAGAGATTCAAAGATCGAAGCAGTGAAAGAGGGGCAGAGATAGTGAAGCCAAAGGAAGATTTCTAGATCCAGTGAGTGCATTTGCAGAGAGGTAGAAGAGCCATAGAGAGGTTGATGTTGGGGCAACGCAGTAGCCTCTAGAGGCAATTTCGATTTGTTAGGGAAAGTCACATTTTAGTGCCAGAAGTTGGATAGAGGTTCTGGGGGCCAGGAGAAACATTTTCCTAGACAACAATAGACTAGACGACTTAAGGAGAGGTTGACTCAGACCGAGTGCAGAAGGGACTGCGCTAGGGTGACGTAGAGTCAATGCAAAGGTAGTTTGGACGACTCACTAGGAGCTTCAGTCAAAACTCAGATTTCCCTGTGGGGTGAGGAAAATTCCTCATTAGATTTTTGTCTAGTATTTTCTCTGTAGGATTGCTAGCATTTGGCATCTAGATTGTACTCAGATTATTTTAATGTTGTTTAATAATAAAGCCCTCAGCTCCTGCACCGGTTTTCCCGCATTGGGTTTTTCCAAGGACTTTTGTCCAAAAATAACTATGGTATTTTTATGTGTGTGTGCTAGCATTTCTTCCAACATTTATTCTTCCGCAACTTTATTTGTTTAGATTGCAGTGTGATTTATTCAGTATTTTCTGTAGCAAACAACAGATAAATTGTTAAATAAAATTAACAAGTAGGAGAATAACTTCCAGTTACTGCAATAGGATCGCAGTTTGGAATTTTCACATGGAACCAGAGCGCAGTTGATCAATTGGAGAGCTCAGAGGTGAACAGACAAGGAATTTTGTTGCTTGTTGTGGGTAGCATGTCGAAATTCCCAAGGGCAGTGCATTCATTCTGCTAGGAGGTCGAGTTACTCGTGGAGGCTCGATTTTTCTGATTGGGGAAGAAAAATTCAATCTTGCCAGATCGAATAATTCCAGAGGTAGAGGGAGAAAATCATATTTCTTTATTGAGCAGATCTCTATCTAAACACAGAAGTTCTGCAGCAGTATATTAGAGCGGAGGCATCATCGAGTGGAAGGAAGAAGAGCACACATAGAGGGAAAATTTTCCTCAGTGAACTTCTAGTCTCAAGAAGTTCGAATTTTCCTAGTAGATCAACAGTCGCTGTGAACAGATCTTCTCACTCCAAAAGCGAGTGCGAATAACAGAGAAGCAACTGAACAACATGAAAGAGGAGGTTTTCAGCAGTTTATTGAGATGGCTATTGTTGGGCTTCGTGATCAGGACAGGTTGGATGGAGCTTCCAACTACATCATCTGGAAGGTAAGGATGTCCTTCCTTCTAGATGAATTTGGCCTGAAAACATGTATTGATGCAGCGGTAAAAGTTCCCCAAGATGCAGATCAGCGGAAAGAGTACAAGAAGGAGATGGCACGGGCGAAACGAATGATCCTAGATGGAGTCTGGCATCACATTATTTCACATATAGCTGGCAATGACACTACCAAATAGATGTGGGATGCTCTAGTCACATTGTATTAGGTTACTTCCGAGCAGCGGAAGATGTACCTTGAAGAAAAGCTGAGAATCATCTCGATGCAGAAAGGGGAAGGGATAAACCCCTTCCTCACCATGATTCAGGAGGTCCGGGACCATTTGTCAGTTGTTGGGGCAGTGCTTCAACCCACAGAGCTAGTGCTATTAGCACTCAATAGTGTCTCTGAGGACTGGTAAGTCTTTGTCCAAAGCATATTGGGCAGAGACAAGTTACCAAAGTGGGATAGAATGTGGGCCGATTTGCAGCAGGAGGAGTTGAGATGAGCTCTATTGAAGAGCACCATCAGTGGCAGTAGTAGAAAATCAAAGCCAGTGAAGGTGGAGGAGAATGTGGCCCTCGCATCTAAGGGTCTCAATCAAGGACAAGGGGAGCAGAAGAAGAAGAAGGACCTATATAAGGTCAAGTGCTTCAGATGTGGTGAGATTGGTTGCTACAGTACCCAATGTCCTCTCAGAAAGAAGGACAAGGAGGACAAGTAGGACCAACAGGTAGCTTGAACAGAGATCGATAGGTTGTCCTCCATGCTGGAGGAAGACTTTGCCATGTTTGCTGATATACCTTCAACAGTGAGGTGGGAAAACTTTGTGTTGTAGCCCTAGAGCGCTACGGATGGGTAGGATTCTTGAGGAGTCACCTCATGGATCAATACCTTGCTACGGGGGCCCATAGTATTCAATAGATGGATGGATTAGTGACATTAGATGTAGTTAGATGCTGGGGAGTGCAGTACAGAGTTGGCAGCAGTGCAATAGGCATAGTGTAGAGTCAGCAGCAATGCAAAGTCTTCAGTGGACAGTGCAGAGGCTAGTAGCAGTCGGAGACGCGGGTGACAAATGCATTACACTGATCACAATTGATTCAGTATTTTGGATTCTTTTCAGTTGCAGATGTTGCAGTTGCAACGAAAACAAATGAGAGGGAGTTGTAGTTCAGATGCAGTGTTGGCAGTGGTACAACAGGGTGAGCAGCAACACAGATGCAACGTATATTATAGTTGCGCACCGGTTGGTGGGCAGTGTGGCCAGACCAATGTTGCATGAAGCGGGGACGCGGAAGCATCATTTTCCAAAAGTCTAGGAAGTGAAGCGTCTAC
>APFE031533000.1:6492-19815 GCA_000404065.3 Pinus taeda
TGAAGCTATGTACACACCTTGTCTTCTCTTGGAAATATGGGATCTTTGTATCAGCAAAGTAGAGCATATTTGGCATTTGAATTTGCCAATCATGAAATATGAAACCTATTGGTATAGGTATCCAACATGTGTCATGAATAATTTTCCTTGTCATAATGTACAATACCCTTCTTGGGCTCCTTATGTCAAAGAGATATATATTTTTTTATGTGAAAAATGCAAAATAAGTCTCCTCCACCAAGTTAGCTCCATCTCCAACAAGTCAGCGTAATTGAAGGGATTCAACCAACCTTAAAGAAAATATATGGGCAACATCTTTGACCTATTGTGGCATCCATCCAAGAATAATTATATCTGCAATATTGAAGTGACAAAGATGTGTCAAAAATCTAGGGAAGGAAGATCTTATCATTGCAATAAAGGAGGAATCCAGGCGAAGAAGAGAGGAACCAAATTTTTTGTTATTTTCTATCTATTGTAGCAGCTACAACCACCCTCCAAAATTATGTCTTAACATCATTTTGGATCCTCCTTACTGACCATCCTCCATAGCATGTCTTGCACGATCAAGTACAGAAGCTTCAGTGGTTTTCTAATAGATTTTCATCCTATGAATGATAGCTTTTTGCCTAGTATACTTGGTCCAGCTACAGGCTGAGCAACTCCCTTAAGAAATTGCACAATTCTAGAGGGGAACAAGCCTTCCCTCTAGAAATTGCACAATCCTATCTAGCAGCTTGTTGGGCTCCAAAATTGTAGAATTATGCTTTCCAACCTTCACTAGAAAAACTATGCAATATATCCCACCAGGACGGCTTAGCCGAGAAGTTGCGCAACGCCGTTGGGTAGCTAACCAAACTTCCTCCCAGAAATGCTCAAATATTCCCCTTAATCAAGCAGGCCATTGCATGTGCCATTGGGTTGACTGGTTCCACTCGGGAAGGAGAAAACTTGACTTGCATGCATGGGCTGATTTTTCCCGAAATATCAAAAAACAACATCAGAAAGGAATCCCTAGATTTTAGTGATCTGTTTTTAGTAGTTGGAGGTTAAATGCAAAGATAATTTTAGAATCTTTCCACCAAGTGTCACTTTTTTCCTAGATTTGTGGCATGCACAGCATGAGCTTCAAAAAATTTTAATCGATGCTTTAGAGCTCATTTATTCAGATCGATCTTGGAGCTGTGACATCCCACAACACATCTAAGAGTCTTCAACACATCCAGTTTAGCTATTTACAGGTAAGTCCTCTTAACTTTTCTTTTGCAACATTTCTATTGCTTTTTGTGTTTTGGCTTGTGTGAGTGTTGTTTTCTTGATTTCTGTAAATGCTTGTTGTCTTTTGCATGCATATTAGCTTGTACTAGCACCGTTTTAGTTTTCATTAAGATCTCAATGTTGTCACATGCGTGACACTGTTTTGCATGAAGGGTCACCGATTTGTTGACTCACTTCACCCACATGCATGTTGTTCCATTTTCTAAATCTCCCATTCACTATTTCCATGCATGATCATTCAATCTTGATTACAGTCAGTATTTCCATGCATTCACTTTCACATTTGCTTTCAGATGCTAGTCAGTGGGTTTGGGCAACCTTGGCTTGGACTCTACCTCACCAAGACAACATTGTGCAATCCTGAGAGGGAAGCCTCTGTCTTCCTCTCAAAAAATGTGCATTTATTCCCAGTGATTTTCCTCGAGTCTTGCATTGTGCAATTCTGAGGGGCAATGACTGCTGGCCTAGAAAATTGTGCAATGTAGTCACCGGGCTTGTAGCCATTGCAAGCAAGTTCTATGCATTGTGCAATTCCAACAGCTAACAGGCCAATCTAGAATGCGCATTGTGTAATTCCAGCAGCCAACCTCCAAGAAGCCTAGACTTCCTTTTGAACAATTCTAGCAGACAGTCTCTTGACCTCCCACAAAAATTTACCCAATCCTTGCCAGTTAATCTCTAGGTATGTTGCATGTCGTTCCTCAACTTTTCATTGGTTCTAGCTGGAAGATTTCTTTCGATGCATGTTTCTATGTCTCCATATCTAGCAACTATTCGTCCACCTCTCAGTATTTCAGGATCAATGGCCTCCAGGAGAGTAGGATCAAAGGACACTCGCAGAAGTGCAACTAGAGTAGCAGTTGAGTGAGTGTCTACAAGTGTGCCAATCTATGAAGACACCAAGTTGATTGTAGAAAGGGACATCAAGCTGAAACAGAAATAGGTCAATGATGCATTTGTAGGCACATTTGGGGAATAGGTTGAAGACCACCAAGTCTATGTGAACATCCACAAGTCATGCTTGTACTAGATTGCATGCAGGTATCTCATGCTCCCATGTGTAGACATGATACATTGGATCATCTCGCACACTAGTCCTAAGACGATGATATTGAGTAGTGTCAGCCGGATAGAGATTGCAACCTTCAGGGCATAGGATTATGAACATATGTATCATATGTCAAAGTTCGTGATAACCATGGAGACACCCTTCAGCATACCCAACAGAAATCCCAACTCGGGAGGTATCTTGAAGAACTGGGTGAAAGAACTGGCCAAATTAAGGATGACACTAAACCCAGTCTACAAGATATCAATACTTGGTCAGATTTGCATGTCGCTTGTATTGTCAAGAGAGCATGGAAACCTTCCTGCGAAGTTGGGTGATCACGTTGGACCACAGGGCTAGAGAAGGCAAAGAATGCAACTGGTCCGACATGTTGGCTCACCGCTTAAAGGAACATGTAATAAGAGCTCGACAGCTACCCAAAGGTCAGCAGGCAAAAATCTACACATCCACTTACATCTTGGATGCAATCTGTGCCAGTCAGGAGTTCTCGAGCTTGAAGTGGGCATGGACATCAAAAGAGACCTTTATGAACACTTATTATAAGATTTTGTGTGAATGCATCTTCAAAGGACTTATCACATAGCTGTCCGATCATTTTGTCACCCCGGTGTCCAATACAATATTTCAACACGACCCACCTTGCATGTTGAAGGCAACAATGGAGGCACTGACTAATATAGTAGATTGGTATGCCTCATCGTCCGACACCTTGACATAGATGTAAAACATAGAGAAATGTCTGCATGTTCTACTGAAGTTTTCCTTGGACAAACTCGTCATGCAGAAAGTATCATATCAGATATTAATAGGATTGTTAGCTAGGTTACACTGAAAGAAGAAGGCACCTTGTCCCATTGTTCCATTGCAGATTAGGATATATGAGATAAATAATTTCAAGCATGCGGATTTCAAAGCAGATAAGATCAAGAAATATCCATTTGATGCCTAGAGCTTCAATCCGTATGACTCACATTGTGTTGTGAAATATCACTGCACGAGAGTACGATTTACTTGGATCCACGGGGCATGGCATTGGGTGGAGGAAGACCCATGGAGATATTGTTAGAGCTTCTCTAGACCCAATGACCTTGGCCTCACTGTGAAATGATTGGCAAAGAAACGTGAAGTAGCATCCCGTATAACATTAGCAGCAGCAACTGCATAGGTAAACATACCAATGCACGACAAAGAAAAGAGGAATATTGTCAACAACATGGAGGAGGAACAAAGATGCATGTTCTGAGAAGACCCACTTGTGCAGAAAGAAGCTTCAGTAATACAGGAGAAGATGCAACAATGTGATAAGAGGAGCATGCAGAGGCAAAGAGAAAAATAGAGAATGGAGGAAACAGAGAAGGAGTTTCATGAGTTGAAGGAGCAATTCCAGAAGGAATAGGAATTGTGTAGACAAGAGAAGGAAGCATGACAAGAATAGCTATAGTAGGGGGTAGAAAATGGATAGAAAAATAAAATTGTGCCTATACAAGTAGTTGACTCATCTGAATAGCTGGCATCATGCAGGTAGGGTGAGCCATTGAAGGAGTAGGACCTTTCTCAAGAGATTGAACAAGGACTTGAGCATATGGATTTGGACATGAAGTAAGAGGAGTTAGAGAAAGACACTGACCTCATGAATCATCACCAAGAGGTTGACCCACCAACTTCACTAGACCCCAAAGCTGAGTAAGTCCCAAGTGACCAAGGAGACACTGAGATCCTTGGAGACAATCCAGAGGAGAAGATGCACAAAATCTGATTCGATGAGTCCCAACATAGAGTTGTGAAATCTCGTAGAGTGTTGACTCTCGATGATCACACATCTCTTACGCGGATTAAGGAATGAGTGATCATGTCTAACATGTGCAAACATCCAACAACATTGGTCGATGCTACTAGAGCATATGCCGAAGCCACTAGCTCGAGTGTTTGCTTCTTGATAGCTAAGAACAAGTGAATGGCTAACGGGTTACAGACAACCAAACTAGGGAGGAGAATTGGTTACATAATCCACCTAAGAAGAGTTGAAGAAGACAATACTGGATCAAGTATTGTCCCTTGAAATAGTCATGCGAGCATTGTATTCCACGTTTGGTACCATGCATAAGGCGGTTTTCCATCTCAACGGTTGGGAGCAGTGTTGTGCTAGGAGAGCACGTATCTTGTCGAATGTACATGCTATTATTGATTACATGCAAACATGGACAATGAGATACAAGGAAGCCCCACTACACCTGCCCAATATGGTGAAGCCCAAAGCGGTCGAGTTGAAGGCACACATCCAGAGTCATATCTGAAACTATGAAGATCTCCCACAACTCATCACTAGTCTACAGGCTTCCCATCCATGGTATTCAGACGTATGGACGTTGTTGTGCCAGCACATTCAATCCCATCTATTGGGATAGTCAACCACACGAAGACAAAGCCATAGGTCCAAGTAGAGCTTGACTCATACTTTGATGAGTTGATGTGCATAGCCACCAGCCCAGACTTGGTGATCAGTGAAGACACCATGCACATGTATGTTGTTGTTCTGCCTACACTCAAGACAATGATGCGTATGTTATCATACGAGTTGGACAAAGGGGCTCAAGCATTGTACCGAATGCTATTGAGGCAAGTGTTCATTTCTAGAAATATGTCACCTTAGAGTAGATGAAAACCACCATAGGCTACCGAGCTTGGCATCAGTTCACTACTATCAACCACTAGGAGGATGCCGAAGAGATGGTCTTCTCACAGTTTTGTGAGTCATAGTGATGTCTTGGATGGATTTCGTAAGCCTATTTTGTCTCACATGGGTACATGTGCAGATTGTATGTAATGTCTTATCAAGTGTAAGTTCAAGTATTGATAGTTGGATGTAACAGTCATATAGTATATGAAGATTCATGAGCGTAGATGAACTGTGACAAAGGGGAATGTCAAGTACAACCCCACCCTTTGCTATCTATAGTCCCTCATAACTCATTGTAGAGGCTTTTGGTCAGCCAAGCTTCTAATACGAGTATATTAGAGAAAACTTGGACAATATTGCAATGAGCCTTGGCTTCTCCCCTTTGCAGAGCTAGTATATCTCTTTGGAGGAGTAGGTTGTTGTGACTGTAACGTTCTGCTATCAGAATAGTGGTTGGACATGGATGTATTGTATGATTCGAACTTACACTTCTTAATATAACAAAGCCAAAAGATTTCATTGATATGTCATATTGTATTTCAACTACCTTGTTTACTCTATATGGTATATGTATTTGTCTCCTTATGCATGCATGTAAGGACTATTTTGTATAAGTATGTATGAATCTTACTAAAATGTGTTGATTGGTTCAACCAACATTTTGGATTGCTCGCTAACATTCTTTCCTGTTTGTGATGCATCTTTGCTTGTGTGTTCCCTTCCAAGATGCGTACTATTACAAGTTTACAAGGGGCACACTCATCTCACTTTCAGTGTGTTAGAATTGTTCATACACCTTCCTTGACTTGCTGCAGCTGTGAAAAACTTGATACCAACAGGGACATATTACTTGCCTCTGTGAGAAACCGCAGTCATGGATATATTGTATGACCCACTATTGGGATTCCTTCACCAAACGTTCTAAGGTCTAATTGGGACTTCTTACCAGGGAGATTCCCTGACATGTTGGCGGGTCCAACACTGTCAACATATCTGGCACTAGAACGATGACCAGATGACAACCTGTGTCCTCTCATCCTATTTTGAACCCTTGCACATCTATCATGAATCCCGTTGCACTCATCCCTCCACGATGTCTTTTTCATGTTGAACCTATCCACATGACAAGGGAGTTCAAATATCTCTTGTCTAAATTCACGTATGGTGGTGAAGGCAAAGTGGCTGGCCTGTGTTCTTACATGAATTCCTTGCCATGCTTGACAAGGAAGAAGGATGTTCTGACGAATAGGCTAGTCTACCGCTTGTACATGCACATCACAAATCTCCATGTTAGCATCCAACCCTAACCCCCTTATTTATGTAATAGGATCGAGTCATAGTTATAGTTAAGTAAAGAGTCAATAAAGCCCATATTAATAATTGTATGTGGTTGACCCACATTTAAAGAAGGGACCATAGTTAGTTGCAAATGGGCCATGGTATTAGATAGATGGTATTAATAAGAACCATGGTATTGACCCATGGTATTACATGTATGAATCCTATATAAAGGATAGAGACTCCCATCGAGGAACATTGTGTATTATTTTGTAATTGAGCGCAGCTCTATTGGAGGTTGCCATCTCGAAGAGGCAAGTGAACATTGCTTTCCTTTCTGAATCATAAAATACTTGCTATTATTTCTTATTGTTCTATGTTCTGGGTATATTTCTTCGCATATCTGGTATTCTGGTATCTTCTTGCAAGTCAAGAGCATAACAACTGGTACCAGAGCACTTTCCAGGGCCGGTGGGATCTGATTTTTTAGCCAAAAAAAATTTGGCTAGAGACATGTTCCGGTGTCTTTAAACCAAGGGATCTATCATTTAGCGAATAAACCTTCTTATTTGCGGGGGCATGCACATAGGAAATACAAGAGGTAGTCGCGCTTGTTGGACTCCCTTGTAACCCCTGTGGGTACCCCTTCGAGTAGTAGCGCATTAGACGGAACCACGCACAGACTATCTTCCAAGTACCCTCTGGGTATATCGAAAGGCCCCTAGGCTCTCTTGAAACCTCAACATAGATAAACTGTCAGTTGTCTTGCTGCTGCAGTACACCGAGAATAGCACTATGTGAGATTACTCATGCATACGATAGGGTTGTCGGGTTGTATGGCTAAGGGTGTGATTGATCATCCTTGGTTAGTGCTCTAAAAGATTAGGCTGAGTACTACTGTGAGGCCCTTATGTATATTACAATCTGTAGCACTTGACACTCCTTGAGACCATAGTTCCCGAGTCTCTCTCTAGATCACACATCATCCTTGCCAGAGACAATCTAGCAGGTGGGGTTTTATCGCAGCAGCAATAATCAGTTCCACCATTCAGATCTATCAAATCCACCATTCAGATCTATTAGATCCACCAATCAAATCTATCAAATCCACCATCCAAATCTAGCAGTTTGGGTTTAGTAGCAGTCACAACAATCAGATCTGCCATTCAGATCTAGTAGTAGGGGCTTAATCATTGCCACAATCATACTCATACTTTGCAGTTGAGGGTTCGCCGATAGATATGACTATTTTTGTGGGCTCCTATACCTAGGTGTGATTCTCGCAAGACATTGGGCAGCATTGACCTTCTTGGGATTTGGCTACTGTAGTATTCCTAAGCAAGGAGTAAAATTCCTTTTGGAGTTAAAAAAAAAAAAGTCTGAGACCCTCCCAGGATGCTTATAGGAGACTTAGCCCATAAGAATCATGTCGACGAGCTGAGCAAGGTGGTACCATTCAATTGTTAGCATCAAAAATTTCGGACGGTCCCAAATTTTAAGTGCACCGAACCCGTGCATGGTACAAACTAGAGCTCAAGCTATGGCCAATGAGACGATCGACAACCTTGAAATAAAGTTGGACATAGTACTGTCATCACTCAAGACCTTAGCTGACACAATCGCAAATGGCAAGTCGGAGGAACGCACGGAGGCATATGTTTTCAATGAAAACATGGAGGGAAAGTCTAGCCATTCTCTTCACCTCTTTAGCAACCACTAACAGTCCCAGACACAACCACCAAAGTTGGACATGTATAAATTTGATGGCTCTCATCTGGCCACATGGCTAGCGCAAATGGAGCAATATTTCACACTAAATCACATCGGAGATGATGCAACTTAGCTTAGTGTGGGTAGCATGTACTTGGACAATGAAAGATGGAAATGGTGGTAGTGGCATCAATGTTGCTATGGAAGGCCCATGACTTGGCAGACATTTGCAAAAGCTCTTACAGATCACTTTGACAATGAATCTAACTTTTTGGGTCATCTCACTAAGCTCCGACAGACAATAACAGTGAACAAATATATTATAGCCTTTGAAGCCTTAGCTTTCCACACAGGAGGTCTACATGATCAATTCTACTTGGAATGTTTTTTCAGTGGTCTCAAAGAAGCAATACAAGCCCACGTTTCACTGCAACACCATACCTCATGGTTGGATGCTTGCAAGATAGCTCATGAAGTAGAACCTGCATTAGTGGCCCTGTTCAATCACCCAAATTTCATAGCCATGGGTTGCCCCACCAAGGCTCAAAGCACTACCTAAAAACTCGAGGTTCAAAAGTTGTCACCAGCAGAAATGGTGGAAATAAGAAAGTAAGGATTGTGTTACTACTATGATGAGAAATAATCCCCTGGGCATAAATGCAAGGAGCCCAAATTCTTTCAAATTGATGGTACTAATCATAGTTCATTAGAGGAAGCCCCACCACTTGAGGAACTAGAGGATGAAGATGAGGAAAACCAGCCAGACAATGTGCTTGAAGAACCAGTTATCTCGCTTCATGCTTTGGTAGGGATTTCTTCTCCCCAAACTCTCAAAATCAAATGTTTTATTAAGCATCACCTGGTAGTATTCTTAATTGAAAGTGGCATTACGCATAACTTTATCCATCAAAGAGTCGCAAAAGTAGTGCATTTTCTTGTCATAGTAGTCTCTAACTTCCATGTCCAAATTGTTGATGGGCGGACAATGAACTGTGAAGGCCACTATGAAAATTTCAAACACCAAATGGGGGATTATCAGTTAAAGACCCACATGTTTTCCATACACATGGGAGGGTGTGACATTGTCCTGGGTGCTGAATGGCTCTGCACACTTGGCCCAATCACAATGGATTTCTAGGAGTTATATATGAGCTTTAAGTAGAAAAGCAGCACACATACCCTCCACGGACTCCAAGCAAGTGATCCCTCTATCATCAGCTCACACAGGATGGAAAAATTGCCAAAAAAGGGCCACCATGGAGTTATAGCCCAATTTAATGCCATCCAGGCCTTCAAACCCACTTCTCTTCATATTCATCCTAAGATGCAACAGATCTTAAACAACCATTTTCCAGTCTTTGACAAGCCTTCTTAGCTTCCACCCTCGAGAGGAGAACATGATCATAGCATTACTTTGGTCCTAGGGGCCCAACCGCCAAATGTGCGCCCATATAGATATTTGTTCACCCAAAAGAATGAAATTGAAAAAATCATCAAGGAACTCTTGGAAGCAGGTGTCATTCATCCAAGAATTAGTCCTTATTCATCGCCTGTGGTCATGGTGCGCAAGAAAGATGGGGAATGGCGTATGTGTCCAGACTTCAGGGCCCTTAACAAGTTGACGGTCAAAGATAAATTTCCCATCCCGATTGTTGATGATTTGTTGGATGAACTAAATGGTGCTTAATTCTTTACTAAGCTCGACCTTCTCTCGGGCTATCACCAAATTTGCATGAAAGAAGTAGACATTCCAAAGACTGCTTTCCAGGCTCATGAAGGCCATTATGAGTTCCTGGTCATGCCATTTGGTCTTTGTAATGCCCCATCCACTTTTCAGAGCCTTATGAACTACCTGCTCAAACCATATCTCAGAAAATTTGTCTTTGTCTTCTTTGATGAAATCCTCATCTACAGCTACACCTGGGCCACACATCTTCACCATGTAGATCTGCTCTTGCACCTGCTCCAGAAGCATAAATTATTTGTCAAGATGTCCAAGTGCTCTTTTGGCATGGAAGAAGCTGACTATTTGGGCCACATTGTTGGGCATGAAGGTGTTAGGGTGGACCCCCAAAAGATCCAAGCAATGCAGGATTGGCCTCAACCAAAGAATTTGAAGAGCTTGAGAGAATTTTTGGGTCTCACAGGCTACTATCACAAATTTGTTAGCAATTATTGCTGCATTGCTAGACCCCTCACTCACCTCCTCAAGAAAAATTCATTTCTCTAGAATGATGAAGCGCAACAGGAATTTATATCTCTCAAACATGCCATGTGTTCCAATCCGCTATTAGTGCTACCCAACTTCACCAAATCTTTTGTGATTGAATGTGATGCTTCAGGTACAGGTATTGGGGCGGTCTTAATGTAGGAAGGTTGACCCTTGGCGTTCAATAGCCAACAACTAAATGGGACAAATCTAGGACAATCTACCTATGAGAAGGAGATGATGGCCATCTTACATGCAGTAGATACCTGGCATCCATACTTATTGGGGCGGCATTTCCAACTCTGCACAGACCATCAAAGCCTTAAATATTTTTTGGAGCAATGCCTATCCTTGCCACAACAAAATAAATGGCTCGCCAAAATGACGGGATATGATTATGAGATAATTTACAAGAAAGGGTGTGGAAATGTCATAGCAGATGCATTATCATGCCAATTTGAGGAGGAAAGCACCCTCGTCGCAATATCCCTTCCTATTCCAGAATGGATTGAAGAGGCTCACAAGGAACAATTTTCACATCCCTTTCTCTCCCAACTCATTAATCAATTGCAGGCAGATCCAAATTCCATAGCAGGCTACTCTTGGCAGGATAAGATTCTTTGCTACAAGGACAAAGTCATGATATCACCAACATCCACCCTCAAAAGCCGCATTTTGGCGGAGTTGCACTCATCTCCCACTGCAGGCCATTCAAGCTTTCAGAAGACTTATGCTCACACTCGACATTCATTATTTTGGATAGCCATGAAAAAGGACATTCTTACTTTTGTAGCTGAGTTCAATGTATGTCAGTGCCACAATGGAGAAACAGTCAAATCCCTAGGCACATTATAGCCATTTCCCATCCCAACCTCAATCTGGATGGAGGTTTCTATGGATTTCATTACGGGTCTTCCGAAGTCAGGAAATAAATTACTCATCATGGTGGTTGTGGACAGACTTTCTAAGTATGCTCATTTTTGTGCCCTACCCCACCCTTTTACACCAACTTTGGTCACTCAACCTTTCATGGACCAAATCTTCAAATTGCATCGCATGCCCACTTCCACTGTGTCTGATCATGACCTAATCTTCACCAGTAACTTTTGGTAGGAACTCTTCAGGCTACAAGGTACCCAAATACAACTCAGTACTTCCTATCATCCCCAAACTGATGGTCAAACTAAAGTAGTCAACAAATGTCTGGAGACCTACCCTAGGTGTTTCACTTCAGAAAAACAATCTATGGGTACAGTGGTTACCCCTAGCTGAATGGTGGTATAACACCAACTATCATGGCACTAGAAAATTGACTCCATATGAAGTAGTTTATGGTCAACTCCCTCCTTCACCTACTTCTTATATTAAGGGATGCTCGAAGGTACAAGCAGTGGATCGAATCCTACAGAATTACACAACCATGCTAGCCCACCTCAGAGAGAATCTCCATCAAGCTCGAAACCACATGAAGCAATAGGCATATCAACATCATTGAAAATGCCAATTTCAAGAACGGGATCAGGTATTTTTGAGGCTGAAACCATATAAGCAAACACCACTCAAAGACAAGGGTTGTCAGAAATTATCTCCAAAATTCTATGAACTATATCAAGTACTTCAGTGCATTGGAGAAGTCACCTACAAGCTAGCTTTACCACCCATTGCAAAAATCCATCCAGTCTTCCATGTCTCATGCCTCAAGAAAGTGATTGGGAACCATTGCCGAATTCAAACCAGTCTACCTAAATTGGATGAAGAACGGTCAATCTGGCTCCAACCTAAATGGGTTCTCGACATAGAATAACGACACCTGCATGAATGTAGGATCAAGGAAGTCCTCTTCAAGTGGAAAGACACCTCTCTGGAAGATGTGACCTAGGAACCAGCCACTCTCCTTCAGCAGTTTTCACAGCTTCAGCCTTGAGAACAAGGCTATTCTTATGGGGGAGGGCATGCTAGGGTCCAACCCTAACCCCCTTATTTATGTAATAGGATTGAGTCATAGTTATAGTTAAGTAAAGAGCCAATAAAGCCCATATTAATAATTGTAAGTGGTTGACCTGCATTTAAAGAAGGTACCACAGTTAGTTGCAAATGGGCCATAGTATTAAATAGATGGCTTTAATAAGAACCATGGTATTGACCCATGGCATTACATGTATGAATCCTATATAAAGGATAGAGACTCCCCTCGAGGAGCATCATGTATTATTTTGTAATTGAGCCCAACTATGTTGGAGGTTGCCCCCTCGAAGAGGCAAGTGAATGTTAGGTAAACTTGACTCAGGATAAAGTCAAAAGTTGACCAAGTTAAACAGTGATAGTTTTGGGACACATGGTATTGTGCACCCATGGTATTCTACCCATGGTATTATATGTAATGGAGCCTATAAAAGGCTCGAAGGACTTCATTGTAATGAAAAGGCTTGGAGGTGAGAGGTGAAGGCTCACTTGGCCGGATTGGCCAGGGTTTTGGCCAAGGATAATGAAATTTCATTATGATCGGTTTTTCCCCAGATTTGGAGTTTTCCCAGATAAACATGTGTGTTCATGTGTTTATGGTTATTGCTGGTTATTTTTTATATTTGTTCCTCTCAGTAATTCTCCGTAATTAATTTGTGTTCTTGGATAAATTTCTTAACAATTGGTATCAGAGCTGAAGGTCTATTTGGTTCATAAACTCACAGGAAAGAAGGGTTCCTTGTTTGATTGGGAGAAATGGCGGAAGATGGTAAGTTTAGGGTCGAGAAATTTAACGGCCAAAATTTCTCGTTGTGGAAGATGCAGATGGAAGATTATCTGTATCAGAAAGATCTATACCTACCATTGGGCGGAAAAACAAAGATGCCGACGGGTATGAAGGATGAAGAATGGAACCTTCTCGATAAAAAGGCACTCGAAACAATACGGCTGTGCCTTGTAGCATCGGTCACCTTCAACATTTCAAAAGAAACAACAACAGAGGGTTTGATTAAGGCGTTGAAGAAACTATATGAAAAACCATCGACCTCAAGCAAGGTATTTCTTATGAAAAGGTTATTTAATATGAAGATGTCGGAAGGTGGATCTGTTGCAGATCATTTAAATGATTTTAATACTGTT